>CAOKZL010001689.1:0-299536 GCA_948472985.1 Iguana delicatissima | reverse complement strand
AAAAGCATGCCCTTGACTCAAAGCTACAGGATTTGTTCATTCCCACATGAAGAGTAAATTGAAGATTCATAGATTTTTGCCATCATGCTCAGCAAGTAAAATAAAATAAACACATTATTTTTTCCCCCACAAACACTGCTGTGACCAAAGCAATTATATAAAAGTAAATAGTCTTACAGCTTCAATGGAATATTAAAACAACCATAGTGGGAAGCTGGTATTTTGCTTAATCATAAGATAAGAACAAAAGACAACAAACAAGCTTCCCCATAATGCACTGCAAATTATGTCAATAATACCAATCAGCAGGTACAATTTTGTCTTAATAGTTTCTTCTTTGTGGATGCCACAACTCCACAGCGGGCAATGCCAAGTCCACTAAACTGTGTAGAATTAATTGTGCTTATTTTGCTATGCCTCCTGCTAGAAATGAGTTCTCCATTACAATTTAAATATTTAACACATTATATCTAAAATCATGATCAACATTTTGCTCAAAGTGAAATCTGAATCAAATTTACGGGTTCCTTCTGAGGTTGATCATATGAAAAAGACTGTGGGAAACCCAATGAGTTATATGCAACTGGCAACATTTCTCAAGGAGATGGTGCAAATTAGGTGAAAGCAGGTGATAAGTCAAAGTGGCATTTGAAGAAAATTTAGGGTCTCTGCATATTTTAAGAATCTGGCACATCTTTGAGAAAGCCAAGAGTCTGGATAAGAACAGAACAATTTTTCAGGAGAGGAAGATATCATATTCCTATTCATAATATTTGATTGTTCTAACCAAGAGTTTGGAAAAAATTACATTTTGGACTGAAAGTGGCTATACTGGCTGAGGGATTCTAGCAGTTATAGTCTAGAAAAGTAACTTTTCTAGTTCTATAAAAAACCTATAACACACAAAATTAGGAATAAAATATTCGTTTCAGGGATATCAATTCATCTCAAGGAACTAGTCTGTTCAAAATGCAACATTATAATCTTAAAAATCTCTCCGGCTACAAACCATATTGCATTGTAAGCAGACCTTGCTTGAAATGTTACCGTAGCTTTCCTAAATTAAAGGGTTGGACTAATTTGTGTATCGGTAGTGTCAAATCAGTGGCAACTCATTCACCAAGAAAAATGAATGCCTTCTCTGATTAAAAGCTAGAGTACTAGAGTACAAAAGTCTACCAGCATAATAATCCTGGAAAACTCACTGAACATGGGTGCATGCAGCTCTCTGTACATTCTCTCAGCCAATCAGTGGCTATCTGGGATGGAGGCAGAGCTGCATGCTGAGGTTGTCCAGCTGCCACTGAACAGCTGGGGGAACCACAGCAAAGAGAGGTACAGGATATCTTCTTGCACAACAACTAAAAAAATAAAATAAAGATGTTTGTTACTTTCTGGTCACATATATCTGAGTCAGCAAAAGGATTCTGGTTCACTTCTGCTGGATCTTGGCAAGTTCTTGTAAGTTCAGAGACTGAATTGACTTAAAATTTAACTACTAAATTAAAAAATCTGATTGTGAACATGCCTGCTTTTACATTTCTTGAAACAATCCACTGCACTGAAACTAAGTTGCCATAGCTAACATCAGCCGCATAGATTAAACTCTCAGACGCCACTGAAGTTTATTAAAATAAGTGAAATAAATAAGAGGTCAGGAAAGGAGGAGTTGAAGGCTGCTGTGCTTTTGGAACTTTTCTAAGCTTGCTACTGCAGACATCTGTCAACAAGGCTTCCCCTTGCTACCCAGCAAAAGGCCTGAACTTTATTCTGTAGGGAGCATCCCAGCTGTCAAGGCGTACAGAAGCTATTCATGATCACACACAAAAATGAATAGATATATGCAGAGGGATTTACATATTTTCCTCATTCAAATGTATACCCATCTCAAAAGTTTTACAGTTGTAAACTAGTTACAGCTTTGCTGCTGAACACAGACATTTGTTAGAGTGTTTCGATTAAGTCACATAATAATTTGACTCAAAATGAAAGAACAGAAGGAGAAGGAGGGAAATCCCTCTGTTACTTGTTTTTGTCAATCCTCAAGAGTCTTGCTTCTATCAATAAAAGAGTCTTGGGCTAAACTCTTTGCAGCATAAGGACTACTTATATGCAGAGCAATTTATATTAAAAAGTTTTGTTACTTTGGTGACATTATTATTTAGGCAATAAAAATAATTGATTCAGTTTAAAAAGCCCACATTTTAATAAACAGCCATGCATGAATTGAAATACAAAAGAATACCAGACAAAGTTGTTACCTCTCATCTTTACTGTTTATTTTAGCATTGGAGTCCTTATTGAGGGATATCAGACAAGACAACAGAATCTATGAAGTGTGAGAGGAAAAAAAAACAGTATAAGATGAGAGCTTACGCAGATGGTATTGTGATAACGATGGAAAACTACTGGACTCAGTGAAGGCTCTTCTGGAAAAAAAAATGAAGGCACTTAGGAAATGCTCCAGGTTTAAAAGTGAATTGTCACAAAATAAAATTGCTGCCTAAAGATATGACTTCATAAAAAGACAATGAACTAATTTTAAAGTGGAAAAAGGAGGCATTAAATATTTGGGAGTTACAGTTACAAAGAGCAGCTTATATTTCAAAACAACTATGAAAAAGTCAGAAAAAAAATTAAAAGAGATTTAGAAAATAGAGAAAGTTAAGTCTATACTTTTGGGTAGTGTTACAGGCCCTTTTCGCACCTTACCTCTTCCCGGTGCTGGGCAGCAGGACTCACGCAGGAAGACTTCGGAGGAACATACTCGCATTCCTCCTGCTTGGGCTCCGCAGCTGCTTCCTGGTCGCGCGAGCACCCTGCTTCTTCCATTCGCAGTGCAGCCTGGGACCTCCCAGGCTGCACTGAGGAGAGGACACATGACCAGCCTGGCTCCTGAGGCTCCACACACAGGGTAAGTGCACGCGGGACCCCGGAGCGATGCCCAACTGTGCAGCATTTTCAGCTTTGAGCCAAAAATGAAAAAAATGCGTGCGCAGTCTGCATCAGGCTCTTGAGCGTCGCACAAATGTAAGTGCGTCGTGTGGACCACTCCTCACATTTACGTGACACTTACATGCCCTTTCACTTCAGAAATGCTATGCGAAAAAAGCAGCAATAATAAAAGCAGATGTTTTCCCAAAGCTTTTATTTCTCTTTCAAAGATCCCCATTATAAGAAATGGAATACTTTTCATTCAATGACAAAAGGAGATTTTCAGATTTGTCTGGCAGGCAAAAAAACCCAGAATAAAATTTAAAACACAGTATGATGCTAAGGAATGTGGCAACTTGGAAGTACCTAATATCAACTTGTATAATGAGGCCTGTTGTTTTGTACAGTTGAAGGAATAGATATTGCTTAGAGATGCAAGACTATTGGAAACTGAAGGCCAAATTTAAGATTTGGTTGACATGGCTAATTTTGGTGTGATAAAGTCAAAGTACATGCTGAATGTAAAAATCATTATATTAGAAAGACTATCCTATTTGTTTAGTCTAAGTATAAACAGAGACTTTTTCCTTAGATAATATTAGCCACATTACTGCAGGAAGCCTTTTTTTTTTTAAAGGAAAGAATGAGTTAAACATTTCAGATGATTGCTTTACAATGAACTTTTGAATAAGACAGCTAGGAGTTTCAAGCAAGAGAGATGATTCTTAAGGAAGGTCCTAACTGATTTGTTGGTGGCAAAGTGGTCAAAGGCCAGTACTGTAGCCACAGTGTTGTGTGTTTGATTCTGCAGGGCTCCAGGTTGACTTAGCCTTCCATCCTTCTGTAGGTTAGTAAAATGAGTATCCAGCTTGTTGGGGGCAATTAGCTAAAAACATTGTAAACCACTTTGGAAGTGCTTAGCACTGAGAAGCAGTATAAAAATGTAACTGCTAACTTCTTATATACAACTTAAGCACAAATTTAATCAAGATAAGAGAATGCAGCCACAGATATTAGACAACATTAATTTTATTTAGAGTTATGTAAAGACAATGACCATGTAATTTAAAAAGTATATAAATGTCTTTTGAAACTAGAGGCAGAAGACAAACCTGTAAAAGAGTACATTTTGGGGCATAATGTCGATACAGATGTACAGACAGCCCTCCATACTTGTGAGTTTGACTTTCACAGATTTGATTGTTTGTGAATTTCTTTAACCCCTGTCCAACCAGCCCCTAGTGTTTCTTTTCCAGGGGAACCTTCCTTCTTAGTAATTCCAAACAGGCTACACAGCCCTTTAAAAAGCCTCACTGGTCCTCCTCCCCTTTCATCAGTCACTACCTGAACAGTTAAGGGTAGATCACAGCCTGATTTCTCAGCACCACAAACTCTCTCCCACTGCTCCCCCAACATCCAAGGAAGGAGATGGGCAAGAGAGGAAGCAAAAGATTACCATGCCAACCCACCCCCTTTCCCTGACCTGGTCTGGGCCCTGGGTGTCAGTTCTCTCCACCTTGCTTCAGCCCCCTTCCCATAGACACACAGACACACATTTTGATATTTGTGATTTTTCCATTTTTGCAAGGTTCTTGTGCTCATAACCCTAGTGAATGTGGAGGGCCAACTGTATGTGCTCCAAAAAATGTGCTCCAAAGATCTAAAATTTACTTTGTGCAGTAATTTAAAAGAAAACCTGCATAAGATGATCTATAGATAGCATTTATCCCTAAATAATCTCTTGAAGATTTCTCAGAATATTTCAAATGTTGGGGCGTCAGGATGAAGATGGCTCTCTTTTTCATATGTAGTGGACTTGTAAGAAGGCAAAAAGTTACTGGTTTAAGAATTAAATGTTAATGCAAAAAAAAAAAAAGTAGATTTTGCAATGTTACCAGAAATGTTTTTGTTGGACATGATGGATAAAGAACTGGAGAGTTCATATATCAAAGGATTGTTCCTTTGATATATGACAGCAGCAAGAATATTTTTTGCTCAACTTGGAAACAGAATGAAGCACCAACAATGGAAAAATTGATTGTTAAGGTTGCTGATTTGGCCTGAATTGTAAAATTAAATGTGGATTTTGAAGGGTAAGTCCATTGAAGATTTTTTTTTTGAAAGATTGGAAACTGTTTATGGATTTTTGAGCAATAAAAGAATATAACAATGTAATAATACATGGTTATGGTTATTAATATTAATAGGATTATTTAGTTGAATTTGTAATGGTAGAAGAATATATTTTCTCTTTTATAAACTTTTCATTTCAGTCAGGAGTAGGGGTTCAGAGTCCTACTGTGTATTAGTTATATGCCTTTTTCTTCTTTTCTTCTCATTTTTTTCTTTTTCTCTGTTTTCTTCTTTTTGCTTGCTTGTTTTTGAATGTTTATTACTCTGATTGTTAACTGGATTGTTTATACTAAACATTAATTTTAAAAAAGTTTTTTATTTTCATTTCCCCCTCCCCCAATATTCTCCATTCAAACAGCTTTTCCTTGCTCTGTAGCAATAGCAAAGTACAATCTAAAAATGACAGAGAGAAAATACAGTTTTCTTAGACAGAGAGGATTCACTAGGGCAATAGACTCAACAGGCAACAGAACTGAGGGTTTTGAAAAGGGCAAGAAAGACATCTGAAGTTTTGGGAAACAGAGGCAAGAACTCATGATGTGCTGTGGAGGAATTCTGGAGTATGCAGTGGTGACACCAGCAGTGTCAGATCACACCAGCATGTCATCACCCACAAGAAGTGATGTCGCATCAATTTTGGCTTCCATCTGCCACTGGTTTTGAGCAAAAAAACAGGCATTGAGGTTTTCTAGGAGAGTGGAAAGCTAAACTGATACCTTTCTGAACAGTTTTCTGGTATTTAATTCAATATTTAGAAATACTGACCTAGGGGAATTCAGGGAGCTGAGGGGGAGGGGATTGACATGGGTTCAGAAGCCATAAAATCCTAGGGTCCACAAAAGTGGTATTTGGGGGTGGATTACAGCTGCTGTTCACATCCATTTTCCTTGTCCTTTTCAATTATAATGAACATTTGTAGGGAAGTAGGACAGGGACTTCTTGGTGACAGAACCCCAACTAACTTCCTCTGAAAGGAGATTTTAGTGACATTTTTTTTAAAAAAATATGTAGACAGTTACATAATTTATATTCTACCAGGCCTTTTAGTGTTTCTCAATCTTTTTAGCTACAGACTTCATTTGCTTTCACTGTAGCATTTAATGCACTCCTTTTAAGAACTGTGGTGCCCTTTTTTGGGATGATCTACAATATAAAACGCTTTTTAAATAAATAAATATTAACATTATCAACCATACAAGAATATATGCAAGTTTAAAAATATTTCCCCTATGGTTTTGTGTGTGAGAGTTTTTTTTTTTTAATGAGCTGATTATACATTTTGGATTTAAAGCGTATTATCATTTCTACCAACATCAGCATTGTTTTTAAAGAAAAAAAATATTAAGGGAATTGAGAATCTGGGACCTGGATTCAAATAAAGCCTCTTCTTAGTTACAGAAAGGGCCTTGAAAGTTTTGAGATTTTCATAATAGAAGGGTACAAAATGCATTATCTCATTTGAATATTGTTTTTCCTGATAAGCTGCATGAAGTCACTTTCATATTCTCTCAAAAACTGATGGTCTGAGATCAGACAGTGGGGAAACCTTGGAAAGAGTTTAGTCCTGCTGTATCTGTTCCCAAGATAAACAGATTACATTAATTTCTCATGTAGCCAATACGGCTTCTATCATTAACACTGGATAAAACAGATGCATTTTTTTAAACAAAATCTATTAAATATGCCTTTTTGGTTCCAGCTGTATAGCATGCCTCATAGAAGGAATCAGGAGGATGTGCTGTGAGATTTTAGATAACTTGTCATCCACATTGTTGTCTTTAGCGGAGCTACCCACTTGTTCAATGCTCTATTTAATTACATTTTTTAAATAGCCTTCCAGCTGTCTGATTTTTGTTTGTGGCTCCCCCGGCATCCCACATGCAGTGAATAATGTCAGCACCTTAGCATAATAGCAATTTTCCAAACTACGATTATGGGTTGCCTTGTGAAGAATGCATAGCTCTCTTGAACAGTAATGCATATGCTCGGGGATTATTGGAAATATCACTTAGCATTTTTAAAACTGCAACTCAAAGCAAATTACTTCAGGTGAGATGTGATTTTACGTTTAGCCAGAAGAATGAAATAAGGCTCCAGTTGTGCAAACAATAGTATATTATTATTGACTAACAAAATGAGATAAACATTTTCTTGATATAAGTGCATACTTAGATGTGTCACAATAATATATAGATGGCAAGAATATACAAATGCCATATATAGATGTGGCATAAGTTTGCACTTAAGTGTTTGTACCTTCAAGTTGCCTGTTGATTTACTGTGACCCCATGAATTTCATAGAGTTTTCTTCAGCAAGGAATACTGAGAGGTGGTTTTGTCAGTTCCTTCCTGTGAAAAATAAGCTACACCATCTGTACTTATGTACAAACACCAAAGCATACAAGTTTATTACTACAGGTGACACTGCAATTTGGAATGGCCAGTTTTATTCTATGAATGTGCTAGTTCATAATACTTAGATTACAAGGTAGGCCTTTTGGGGTGTAATTACAGAAAGGCAACGTGAGACCACTGCTCCTGCAAAATAAGAAATGAAATTTTCCTTTGGTGTCAATATTTCTGGCACTGCAGTAACTCAAGACTTCAGCTGAGTATTTAGAAATATAGCATAGACATCCAAAGAAAAGGGATAGGCAAAGTTACCAAGGGAATACCCATATGAGTTCTACATGTGAATGGCTTTTAGTGACTCCCTCTTTATGATGCTAGACATTTGGGAGTGAAGGAAAATTTAATTCAGGAGCAGAATTCTTACTGAGGGACAATTCTCTCATTTTGTTCTCCCATAGCTTCACCCTTCTAGGCTGCATTCCCCCTAGAATTTTTTCTTTGGGTGAAAAATGAGACATTTTCCTTCACAATAGCATTCATCAGACTAATAACTCAAAGGTGGATTCTCTACAGAATTTGTTTGCCAGAGCAATTAAACCTACAGTTAGCTTTGCCCTGATTAGGGTTGGATGAATCAGGTTATTTTTGGTCCAGAAAATTTCACATGAAATAATTCATAAAACAATTTTATCCCATCTCTACATTATTTTATAAATCCAACACGTAAATTTGTCTGTCCTGAATGGTAAAATAAGCAACTGCTATGAATTTCATTGTAAAATGTATGTTTTATATACATGCTGAAGCACTATTAAAGCCAAAAGCCACAGTAAGAAAATAGAGTAGATAACAGTATTACAAATTGTACATTGAATGGAAGTGGATGGATAGCTGTACTGTGAACTGGTTGTTAGATTGGGAGGCATGTATCAAGACCAGTTCATTTCCCAAAGCAGATTTTGTAATATCCTTACCTGTGGCCCTAAACCTCCTTACCACTTTTTAAAAGAAATTTCTCTCTAAGCAATGCCAAGAAGCCCTTGAAAAATAATATTATGACCACTGAATTCTGATTTCCTTGGTCTTTTCGGGGGAATCACTATGGATTATGGAACCCAAAATACTGTGAACTGTGTGCCTTAAAGTTGTTTCTGACTTATAGTGAGGGTAAAGCAAGGTTTTCTTGGCAGAATTTGTTCAGGAAGGGTTTGTCCTTGCCTTCCTTTGAGGTTGAACAGACTGTGACTTGCACAAAGTCATGCTGTACGTTTCCATGCCTAAGTGTGGATTCAAACCCTGGTGTCTTGGTACAACAATCAAACCACACTGGCTCTCACCTGAAATACTACTTCCTGACAAAGTAAGCAGCTACACTACTATCCCTTTTCACTTGGGGGATGGGGGGAGCCTTTTCATTTGATATTATCAGTGCTCAAATAAGAAGAATCTTCTTTATGTATACATTATATTGACAAAGAGAGAGATGCTTTCTAACAATAGCAGGAGCTTGGGGGCCAGAGGCCCACAGGCAAGCAGCATAAATGCCATGCCTCGTGCCACTGCTGCAACCCCCTCCCATCATTGCTGCAACCCCCTGCTTCCCCCATCAAACCCCTTGCTACTTCTGCTGTCCCATGAACATGTGGAAATGCACAGACAGAAATCTACTTCTGCTTGTATCCTACTCACCATGGAAATTGGAGGGAGGAAAGACCAGCAGTAACAGCAGGAGCAGCAGCTCCTCTTTGGTCCCACCTGCTTTGCATGCTGGCAAGAGGAAATCTGTTGGAGGTGATACAAGCTTAGTTAATATATATAGCCTGTTGGAACCAAGTTACTGTAGGAGAGAAAATTAGGAAAGTTGCTTGTGCTGTAGTGTAGGAAGTTTTCCCATTATCCTCCCATATTACGTTTGCTCCAACAGGCATTCCGAACAATAGCTTGGCTTGTGTCACCACTGAGATCTTTTCTACAGGCACTGTGTGGCTGTTGCTGCTGCTCTGTTTCTTACTTTTTCTCTTCCTTCCATGGCAAAAACTGGTGGACTGTGGTGGCCCTCCATGATTGGTGGCCCAATGCCTTGCTCTCCCTAGACAAGCTGAGGCCCATTTCTGCTTCAGACAATGACTCTGTATCAGGAACATATCCCATCTTGTAACTTTTTAAAAATCTGATGTTCTTTTCTACCCAGTCTATTGAACATCAGCATTTTTGCCCCTGCAAACACTGCATAATGTGATTCTAGTTTTTAAAAAGGTGCACGGGCAATGCACTCTTTGTTTAAAAATGTAAACCCACAGATGGAGGGGTTATAATCTGAATGGTGGAAAATGATAATGATGGTGATGATGATGATGGATATTTTTTGTTATCTCCCCATGGCTCAAGGTGGGTACAACATAAATTAAAATACAGTTAAAAGCACATTGTGGTTAAAATATACTAGGAACACATAAAACCATTTTAAATACAAATATATCATAATTAAAAATAGACTGGGCAGATTTGTTCTTTTTTGAATTTGGACAGCATATTTTGCTGTTGAATCTCTTCTGGTGGACCATTCCACAGTCTAGGAGTGGCTGACAAGAAGGCTGCCTGGGTGACCATTTCCAGTGTAGTCCTGCCCAGTTTAAGTAAATGGCTCCCAGAGGATCTTAGTGTACAGGGTGGATTGTATGGGAGGAAGCGATCCTGCAGGTAACTTGGACCCAAACCATGTAGGGCTTTAAAGGGCTTTAATAACCAACACTTTGTATCTTGGCCAAAAACTAATTGGCAGCCAGTGGACTGATTTTAACACCGCTGTGATATGCTTACTCCTTGCTGTACCTGTAAGCAATCTGTCCGCCATATTTTGGACCAGCTGGAGTTTCCAAACTTGGTACAAAGATAGCTCAATGTTCAGTGCATTGCAAAAGTCCCTCCTTGAGGCTATCAGCGCGTGCACTACCATCTTTAGTTTGTCCAACTCTAGGAAGGGCACTAGTTGGCACATCAGGGAAAGCTAATAAGCACTTCTGACTGTCACTTTGTCTGAGCAGACATTTGGAGGGACGATCGAGGACCACTCCCAAGCTGTGAACACAGTCTTTCAGGGGGAGTGTGACCCTGTCCAGAACTGGTTGACACACCTCCAACCCCAGATTAGGACCCTTAATAGTAAGCACCTCTGTTTTGTCTGGATTCAGTTTCAATTTGTTTTTCTTCATCCAGCCCATTATCTTCGTTATGAATAACAACCTCCAGTGGGTTCAGAGGATGCCAATGTGATGCCCAGCTCCCAGGAGCCCCTGCCTTGCACAGAAGGATAATATAAAGTATCTGTGTAACAAGATGTGTTACTTTGAGAAGTGATAACATAGGTAATGGTAGTTGTGGTTGGAAGCTGCTGTGAAATTGCTCTTTCATTTCTCCAAAACTCCCCGACTCAGGAAAAATTGAAAGGGGAGAGAAATGTGATCTTACCATAGCAGCATATCATAGCATGGGCATAGAAGCACAGGCTAGCCACCGGTATAAAATCTGAATTCCTCTTATTGAATGAGAGAAAGCCTGTGGGTTAGTGCAAGTGCCATTGGCCAAATTTTGCCAATGCTGCCACGCTAATAAGAGAAACCCTGATAGATTCAGCTAGAGGGAGAGAACGCCAGGGGCTTGAAATGCTACTTCAATACACATAAGTTACCTAAAGAAAACTTTTGTCGAGCTTTTCCAAATGAAACCTAAAACTACTCAATCTTCTGGAAAAAGCCAAGCAGTCAGATATAAGCCATCCTGTATAATGCAGTAACTTCATGAACAGAGGCTCTGTGTACATGTCAGAGAGGTGCTGTGTTAAATTATTTGTTCCTGCAAGGAAAAACAATGCCTATGTGGACTGTGTGGCATGTGGCACTGAAGGGGGAGATGGCCTTTTGATGATCTCCATGAGAGAGACCAGCATGATGGCTTACTGGTGCTGAGTGCCTGATCATACCATGTGATATGGCAGAAAAGAGGCTATTTAAGCCGAGCCACCCCTTCACATGTCCTCTTTGGCTTTTCTGTGTGACTTACCTCTCCTATCTTCAGTTCAGTATGAGATCCATCAGGTTATTATGTGGCTGGATAGGACTTTCCCCCTTTTACTTGCCCCCCTTTTTCATCTGTCCCATTCTGTAACCATGAGCCTTGTGCTATTGGCTTAAGGGTGTGGCATTAAATAGGTTTCTCATGGCAGCTAGCAGGGAGAAAATATAAGATATTAGTGATCATCTTTTTGGCACACATTTCATCTAGAGTAGCACTCTAGAACACCCTCTTTAGGGCTCTGCATCCCAGGCAGCAGAAGGGCGGCTGCCCTTGAAGCTAATCTAGGATTTGGAATCCCACTTCTAGGGCCCTGCAGCTCATGTGGCAATGCCTGGGGTTACCTTCCAATTATGCTGGACTCAGGGGCAACTCAGAGCATTTGGATTGCTCTCAGGGGTGAGGGAAGGTCGAGAAAGTAGTCATGGGGTGACACCTGGCTTCAGGGGACCCGCTTCAAGTTGGTTTCCTCTCTTTCTCTGGCCAACATAGGCCAACAAAAGTGGCCCTTAATTAAGTGTCTGGTCTTGTTTCATGGTTGATCATCAAACAATTTAATCAATTTCCTCCCTATACAATTTCCTCTACACAGTTTCCAAATAAGTATCATGTGAGGACAAACTCTCTGGAAAGGAACATTGTCCAGGTCTACCTCATGCAGGTGGTTGGAAGACAGCCAAGATTTTGGAAGCTACAGTCTTCCAGGATCTCTTCCTGACTCTCTCATGTCTGCTTGATATGTGATGTCAGGATCATTATCATTATCACAACATTTATTTACATTCTGCCTTTCTCTCAAAATTGGGACACAAGGTGGTTTATAATTTAAAAACACAGTACAGCTAAAAACATACAAAAAAGTGAACATTAAATTGGATTCATCTTTTGACAATATGAAGTCTATTCTACAATTAAGTCTATTTTAGGACTGGGAGGGGGTGGGAATGTAAAGGGGGCTTGAGAAGAAGCCTCCTCACTGGAATGTTTGAACACTTGGAAGGTCTCCTACTTGTTGTTGTTTATTTTCCCCTCAAGCACTCAAATATTCTTTCCATCCTTAGGAGGTACTCTGTAGAAATTATTCCTGAGGCATTTTGTATAAGCTAGATGGCTATGTTGGAGAAGCTGAGGAACAAAAATGACGAGTATTGATAAGATCTTCTGCGACAAACACAGAGAGGACCTACTTATTTTTTGGCAGCTTTTATACAGTTGCAGAGAATGAGTGTCTCTGGACAGCAGGACATTACAGTAAAGCAGAGAAAAGAAATTCCTTAGAAGCAAGGCACTTCCTGAGTGAAGAACTTACAATGAGGATGTACCTCTATAAGATGAAATCATTAGAAACGTAGACATCTAGGGGGTTTCTGAATACCCTATCTTACATGTCTGTTGTAGCCATCACAAGATGTCTGGTTAAACATTAATTACTTTTTCAAACTACCTTCCAGCAGACTGGGAAAATTTAGGCTTGGTTCCAGACAGATTTTTTATAGACTATATAGATTCCTTGAGAAAAATAAACAGTGATTTACCTGATCAGTGATTTACCAAGTCAGATTTATTGATCCTTTGTTCTGAGTTTCCTATAGGTCTGCTTCTGAGTTGCCTTTTCTCTTGAACCCCAAGAGAGAAAGGAGAGAGAGCCAAGAAAGGAGGAACTAAGAATCTGGGCCAAGCCCAGAAAGGTTATCATGGAGATTGAGGAGAACATCTATGAGACGAAGTACTCTGGGCTGTCTTGGGATTATAATGAGCTCTTCCAGGGCTTTGCTGAATGGTATTTTTCTCAGAGCTTGGTAACCGTTTTCAAGCTCTGGCCCTTCTGCACCCTACCTTTCCCCATAATCTTCTGATTGTGATCCTGGCAACACCTCTTCCAGGAATAGAGCATGGTGAGAATGCTCCCCTCCACACTAGACCAACTCCCAGTGGAAGAGAACATGATGGACATGCCTCTTCCTTCTGCAGTGCAGCCAGGCTCTCTCCCGTGCTGTGCTGGGGCAGAAAACGTCTTCTGCAGGGCAGGTAAGTGTGGGACCATTGCGCAATCAAGGGTCATTGATGGGGAAATCCCATCAATAATTTATTCCGCAATTACATTGGCTGGTGACAGGAGAAGGAAGGGACCGTGATGATATCTTGCAGAAGCATTGTCATGGTCCTGCTCTTCTTGTGTCCCCATGCCAGGATGCAGGCTTTGTGCAGAAAGGGCCTCTGAATTTTCCACACCGTTCTACATCTCTTCCTTACTTTAGCCCCTCCTTGCTTCCAGGTTAGGAGGGACTCAGAAATTGAGGTCAGTCCTCAAGGTGGTAGAATTCAAAGACATAGCTAAGTTAGCCTGTATCATATGCAAAAGAATCTTGTAACATCTCTAAGTTTATGAAAACTAATGCTACCAACTTCTTTCTCTCATGTAGTCTCAAAGGTGCTACAAGATCCTTTTGCATGAGGACAGTCCTGACAATTATAATTCCGTATTTCTTATTGAAAAGAACTTTCTGTAATGGCTACCATTATTCAGTTTCCCAGACAAAAGAGGGTTTGGTGAACCCTATATTACTGATCTCATATTTGAACATATGGACAAATTGTTGATGTCTATAGATGTAACAAACAAAGAACGAAGCCTTCACAATGGTTATTCATTTTATGGGATCTGAGCATCATTGGGTGGTATGAACCTGCTTCTCCAATGCATGTGATGACCAGGATTTTGTGGATGGTAAACAATGCAAACATTGTTGCAAATAAGTTAGACTGTAGTTAGAGTGTATTATTACTAATTACCAATATGATTTTTAAAAGTTGTATTTTGATTCCTTCTCTTGTGCCATAATTCTAGGATGCAATAATGTCTGCAATTGATGTATTCACATTTTATGCACAAGTAAAAAAATCTTTTCTGGACCTTTCAAAAGTGCTATAATCAAAATTACCTGTCTGCTTGATGAATCAGTCTTGCTTCTATAATCTGTCTGCTGAGCATATTAAAGCTAAGTATATTGAACCTAATCTCAATTAGCTTTGTTGTGGTATTTAGTGAGAGATCAAGAATCCAGACTTAAAAGATTCAACTTTGCATTATTATTTAAAGAAGGCCAGGATGATTTTTCCTTCCTTTTCCACTAGAAGATTTGTTTATTCAGAAAGTTCTTATCGGCTACAGATAACAGCCTATTTAATATTTTATTTTTATTGTGACTGGAGGATAGATGTATCTACATTGTTTGTTAAAAATAAAACCAAGTAACTCTTATTCCATAGATAAACAATGCTTAAATTAGTTAATTTCTTTATGATTGTATTTACATTCCATCTTCTGTGGAATTCAAGAATCCACACATAGATTTCTAAGGTGGTCCTTGGACATACTTTGAGCTTTTCCTAGCCATTGTTGTTTTAGCAAGACTACTGTATGATGAGCCTTCCAAACTTTCCCTGTAATGTAGTAAAAACAACCCACATGCACACACACACACACCTCTGTCTGGCTTACTCTTCACAAGTAGTAACACTGTGTTTTATAACCTTCAGTAGAGACTTATATAGGAACACAAATGTACTAAGGACTCTCATAACCTTCTGGAACAAACATGTATGTTTTCTGTGCATTGACACCAGACACAAAACAGAATCAGAAACAAATATATATGCTGTTACTGTTTAATCCTGGGCATCTAAAATCATTTAGCTCCTTTACATTTGTTTTCTTATTGATCTTCTTTTTCCCATACATACAGTAATTCATTTTAGAGAAGAATAATATCTGACCAACAAACCAGCTCTGAATGCTTTCATAATATCTCTCTGAATAGCATAGACTGTGTATAATTATCAAAACATCTCAGTGTTTTGAGGACTCACATTAGGACTCTCATGGTCTTAAAACAACATCTCTAGTCAACAAGCAAAAGAACACAGCCTGAGGCTTCATCAGAAGCAGATCACGGGTTTTTATATTTCTCATACTAACTAGTACTTCTATCAAGAAGGAAATGTTTAGAGCATAACCTTACCAGTAAAAAAAAAAAAGGAAACAAAGTAGTGTTTATTAATAAGAACAGCCATCTGTAAAAGTGAATGGTGAGAACTGCAAATTAAATACATGCCACAATCAATTGCCAGGACTGTCACTTGTAGTTTAAACAATATTTGTGGCCATGTGCTCTCACTTCCCATACTATAGCTGCCCCGCAGAAATTCAGATCCCAGCATGTAGCCACTAATTCAATAGATTTAAGATTAACTGTTATCCAAGTTCTAAATCTTATTCTAACTAATATATTTACTAACTGGTTTTTATGTTCAAAGAATCACGTTCCATTCTGTTCAATCCATTGAATGATGCACTAACTTTTATCTGGTAAAAGAGAAAGATGGATCAGATTTTTATTTATTTATTTGTTTGCTTGTTTTGAAAAATGTTTGCCATAAGGCACTAAGAATTACCCTCTAAGAATTTTGTATAAGCAAGATGGACCATACACTCTTATTTTAAGAAGGATGGACACTGCAGGTCAAAAGGATACTTCAGGAAAAAATATGAAAGGGAACAAGAAGCAATGAAGGAGGATGGGAAAAGAATGTGTTAGTTCAAAGGAAGAGACAGGAACTGGCCCCAGTCATGAACTGTGTTTGTGAATGGAAAAGCCTCTTCAAATCAGACACTTATAATTCTGACCCTTGATTAGACCTTCCCACCCTTGGTTAAGCTGCTGAAGGCTTAGGTTCTTTGCCAAAGTGGCCACAATATTATTCATCTGTTTGCAGCCATAGCTGCTGTCAAAAATACTATAGATAAGCATTTCTCTTAGATTTATGGTGCCTGGCCTCATTTTAACCTGTTTTGATGTTTATCAGTGGCCTCTTGCACTTGTGCAAATATAGATGGAGATTCTGGAAGAGTATAAAAGTTCCATGATGTTAATGCCAAGAAAGAATTGTACTTTAAAGGCACATCTTAAAATGTTTCAGTAATGCTTCAGATAACTAAAAATCTATAAGAAAAATACTATAGTTTCTCATTTTAGGGACTTTTGCCATTTCCACACTAGACTCTTATAGTGCTATTATTCTACTTTCAACATCCTACGGAATTCTAGAGTTTGCAGTTTAGGGAGGGGCCTCAAGGATTCCATAGGATTCCACAGGATGTTGAAAGTGGAATAATAGCACTATAACAGCCTAGTGTGGAAGTGGCTTTTGTTTTTGTTTTAAAATGGAAATTATACAATGGTTACTTTCTGCTACTAGAAACACTGAGGCAATGCACCTTATTAAAACCAATCTCATTGATGTCTAATCTAATACTGTTATAAGTCAAATTTTATGCAGAAGATCCCACATCCTCACAAGCATTTTTTGGAAGACACGAGAGGGCAAGTCCTCTGCAGTGGATGCTACAAAGCTAAAAATTCAGACTGGACATTAAGAACCTATGATCTGGTGTGGTACAGAGCCCAAAAGCTATGTATGCCACCTTGGGCTCATTGAAGGAAAGCTGAGCAGTAAATCTGGCTAATAATGAAAGAAAGAAATGACTGAATAAACTGCATTTACCAAGCAGATACAATCACTAACTCATGATAAGACATCTGTTCTTTTCTGTCTGACTGAGATGAAACAGGGTTATCAAGCCCCCCTGTAGGCCCCTCCAGATGCCAGGAGTTGGTTGTCATACTGATGCTTTTGCTGCTGTCTGCTTTTTTTTGGGGGGGGGGGGAAGTTCAGTGGAAACACATTAATCTGGAACCTCTGTGGGGTAGGTTTGAAATGTTCACATAATCAAAGGTCATACAAATAAGTGAAGAGCTAATCACACAGGAGTGTATTGACATGGAGGATCCACTGTGAAATGGAATGGCCAGCATTCAAATAATGCAGCTAGTACTTTGCAGAGATGGATTGCAAGGCAAAAAAGAAGAAAAAGAGTCAGCAGCCTAGAGATGAGGAAAAGTTTTGGGAGACACACCGGCAGTTGAAGGATGGCTGCAGCTTTTGAGTTTCTGTGTGTAATGGCAAGGAGGACCTCCTGCTGTATGTCATTTTCCAGCAATTCTACAGTCATTTTAACAGAGCAGTGCATTCATTGGTTTCACGTGAAACTCATAACAAAGAGAACTTCTAGGTAGTAATGTTGAAATAATGTAAGAGCGTATGAGTAAGCATGAAGTAAATACATGTATTCTTATAGACAGTGAATTATACTACTGGGAAGAAATATCTAAGTTCTGTAATTAGGAAGGCTAACACTTTTTACTATAAAATACTCACTGTTTTGGAGAAAAGCATTAAGTGCTTTCATGGCGTGTAATAAGAAGATGATATTTTTTCAGGGAAACAGTCAGAATGAACAAGAGTACAGCAGCAGGACAAGCAAATTTTTTCCTTTTTTCCTTTTTTTTTTAAATGATGAAATCTCTTTCTGAGATTGGAAACTTTCAACCTGTAAGATACTTTCAGTTATATTTCAAACCTTTAAAAAACTAAGCTAAAATTGTTGATAGAAAAGTTCAGAACAGCAAGGTTCTTTAAAGTGCACATAGCCAGAGGATGGAATTCCATCCTCAGTAACTAGGATTGCAACATTACTTGAAAACTTGCCATGCATGTCACACCTTTTCCTAAGCTTTACTAAGTCAATCATTCGATTATGTCAGGCAGCCTGCCCTTCTTATTCAAATAGTTGGAGGGTTTTACAAAGTCATCTTTTAAGTATGCAGTGACAGTTTCCCCTGAAAATCCTATACCCAAAAGGACTTCTGAAGTAATCCAATATTCTCTTTATATACCCTTATTTTACTGAGGGACTGAGAACATTTCCTCTTGACTCCTGCTGTCACTGGATGCCTGCTTAACATTAGGGAACATCAACTGGGCAAACTGCTAGCAAACAGTGGAGATTATACTGCTGGGTTAGAGGTTTCACAGGATCTTTTAACAGAGTTTGTACAGATTTCCCAAGAGCCCTAGTGCATCAGTGACTTTACACATACAGTATCAAAAACATTGGCCAAACTTTTTGCTGTCACCTGACATTGTGATAGAAAAAGACCAAGATTTGCCCATGCCGAAAATTCTTGACAGAGGCTATGAAGATATGAAAGGCCAGACAGCTACATTTTAATAAAGACAAGAATGTGAAGCCAAGAGCAGTAATAACAGAGAGATCTACATGACAAAATCCCCAAGCTGAACACTTTCTAGTAGGTTTCTTTGTTAATCCTGAGAGACTGATTATCTCTCACTTTATTTACAAACAGAGAAAGATAGGGTATTGATTTCCCAAATGGCATGGGTATGGACAATCCCCATTTCTTAATTGTACAGGCTTGATCATCTTGGATTTTAAAATAACAATAATAATAACATTAAATCTTTGAAATCAGAAGCATGTGACACTTTTTATATAGCTTTTAATACCCATGTGGTATTATGGCTTCATACCATAGAAGTGCATAATACAGTTAATATTACACGGATTCACAGCTAATGCCATTAGAGTACCAAAGGAGCAATTAACAAATGTGAATGTGTATTAAGATTAATATCCCAAACCTCAACAAACCTCCACTGGCCCATTACTGTGATAATAGGTCCAAGTTTTCTTTATGTCTCTGAGCTAGGCAATGGTATACTCCTCTCCCCCGCACCTTAATCCAACTACCCTCATTGCTTTATTTTGCATTTGCAAATTGCTTTAACAAGAAGTTAATAACACACACAAATACTTTTATATAGCATCAATGGGATAATCAAAGGACACAAGTTACTTTTATTTCCTCCTCCACGAGAAATCTCAAACAAGTGAGGGACAAAATGGAGATAAAGCCAAGGAGATGAGGATTAAGAACATCAAGACTCCCTAACACTTTTTCTATTGTGTGTGGAGCTTCTGAAAATGCTGATAGAACACCCTGTGATCATGTATTGAATGCCCCTTACAATATCTGGCACAGCTGAGTTTGCACAGGTGGCCAAAAGGCAAAGTTGCAAAGCTTGTTTCTAAAAGGTGTAACTTCTGTCCACGCTCAGACACACTGACAGTATTGTAAGTCTTTTACAGTCAACCAATATAGAAAAAAAATCCCTAATAGATCAGGTTTGTCTTTAAAGATATACTTTACAACCTACTGAATAGTGGCAACTTGCTGTCCTCTTGTCATATCCCGTCCTTTAGATGATACTGAAAAAAAGCAATTTTCTGCCTCAAAAGCACTCTATTTTTTTTTTAAGTTTGTCTCTTGGTAATTTTCAGGTCTACTAGAGCTGCACAACCATATACAGATGAGAAAGACCAAAATAGGGCAATTTATTTGATTCCTTCCTTTCAAAACATTTAGCAAAGATTACATATCCAACAGTGAAAAGCCCAACAGAAATGCTCAGCAATGACCTGGTGTCATGAAAAAGCCCCTACCATTTGCAACAGTCCTCAAATAGCTCATATTTGCATTTTGTTTAATGTGATCTCAATAATAAATACAGTTAATTCTTACTTTAAAGGGAGAGTAGTTAGAATCAGACAATAAAAGAAAGCACTATGCCATTTTCAAAAAAAGAATTGAACATGAATGTTAAGCTGCTCACTAGAGAGACAGAGAATGGAAAATTAATTTTTCAGTGTTCACCTTTGAAATTTGGACTTTTAAGATATACAGTAAGCCATCAGCTATGCAGACCTAGTAGTGTGCCTTGCACTTTGCTCCATTCTAAAATATACTAAGAGATGATCTGCTTGCTACAAGCAGTCCTGCACTAAGTTTGGATGCATCCTCTTGCTTTCCTAGGCAGGTCTTCCTGTGTAACATAGCCAGAGTCTACACTTGGAACAGGGTTCAGTGGTGCTTTCACTTTTCATCTCTGTTCAAGACTAATCAATAAAGAACAGCAGTGTTTTTAATCAGCTACATAGGATGGGTTCTAATAGATTCCTCCTCTACACACTGATATTCCAATAGATCTACTTTATCTGAAGAAATTCTGTGTGTGTAGTGGATCCGAGTCTTTGGGAAAGGTTGTCCTTAACAATTTGTCTGTAGAATCCATTATCTCCTCCCTTGTTTACATGTGAAAAAACAAAACAAAAAACTCCACTCAATCGTAGGTAAGTGACAGCTACAAAACTCCATGAATATTCTGGCAGTATATCCCTGAACCAGAGGCCTAGAATTAGAAAGGTGATAAGTACTGCTTCCTATCCTTTTCAGTTCTTTGGTTGGCTTAGGAAAATATTAACCTGAACTTGTTTCATGACTTAGGCTGACTTCACTGAGACAGAAGGAGGATATATCTCTTGGGCCCTTTCCGCACCTGACCATATCCCGGTAGGGTGCTGTGGCAATCCCGGCAGTGGCTCTGCTTGGAGGAAAGTGTGACAGGAGTGCTTCCCTCCACACCAGCTGTCTCTGGGATCCAAGAAGCACAATAGCCCTGCTGCTTCCTTCTGCAGAGCAGCTGGGTACTGTCCACTGTGCTTCTGCACACCAGATAAGTGCAGGATGATGGCACAATCACAGGTCATTGAGAGGGAGAACCTGTTAATTATTTACTCCATGACTGTGCCACCTGGGGACTGGAGAAGGATGGGACCATAACAATGTCATGCAGAACTGTTGTCATGCTCCCGTCCTTCTTCTGCCCCTATGGTGTGTTGGGAGGGTGGAGCAGAAAGGGCCTTGGTCTCCTTTGCAGTATTCTCAACCACTGCTGCCTTCTTGTACTACTTGCACCATGGATCCTCAAAATGCTTCAGGACTATTTTTGGTCAATGAAACAAGTCTGTACCAAATATCACACATTAGATGAACATAAAATTAGTGACACAAAAGCAAAACAGTAAGAAGCTTGAAGGGTAGAAAACATCTCATTTTAATTATCACAGAAGCAGTGAGAGAATGACTGCATCTATCTGTCTGTCTGTCTGTCTGTCTGTCTGTCTGTCTGTCTGTCTGTCTGTCTGTCTATCTATCTCAGGGCTAAGCAAAATGAAGACTGTAGCCTTCATATGCTTTCTCAGCCCACTTTTTTTTTGACCACAATGCCTCCTTGCTCCCTTTATTTTCAAATAGTTTTCTCAGTGATTTCCCATCCCCGAATTTACCAAAATGCACCAAAAACCATGCACATCTACAGCAGTTTGGTTTCATACCCACCTCTCTGCTAAGCCATGTTCTGCAATGGAGAGGTGACTGAAAATGATGACTGGAAGTGATGCCATGTCATTTCCAGTAAACTGCAAAGAGCCTGCAGGGAGGCACCAGTAGGGGAAGACTGGCCTCTGCCCCTGTGCAGTCCATAATAGAGCAAGTTTCTGCCTCACAGATATGTAGCATGGAAAGTTCTGCAAGAGGAAGTACACTACACTTTCCACTCACCTTCTCCAGGATTTACCTTTTGATCATTAAGTGGCTTGTGGAGAGCAGAGACCATTAGATAAGCATCTGGCTATCTCTCCATAGCCAGGTGCACAATCTTGACATCATCTACCCCTGGAAGACCCCTGGAGGTCTTGGTAGATGATGTCATCATTTGGTCTCAAGTGTCAGTGATATATTTGCCACCCCATCCATTTTCAGTACAATCTCCCATCTTTCCCAATTTCTCCAACTGAGAATGAGACTGCTAAATTGGTGGAAATTTGAGCTCAGAATTAGAACAAATGCTGCTTTCAAAGGGATAACTGTGTCAGAAAAGAACCAGAAAAGAGTGTCATTACTGTAATGCAAAAAGGCATTATTGATGAAATGTATGTGTAGTGACTTCTTGCTGAACAGAGGGGTATTTAGTCACCATCAGTAAAAATTCTGAAGAAAATGTGGGTAATGCATTTAGTGACGTATCTATATTTTGCTGTTGGAGTAATCTACATAATATACAAACTGACACCCCTCCTCCCCAAGTAATTCATACACAATTTACTCTGCATCAGTATTTATTATAACCTCAGGCTCATCATAGTTCCTACAGGTGTGGAGCATATGTTACAAGAAGAGAATTATTCATGGATTTATACTTCCATTAATACCACACATCCACCCAGGGCATTTCGCTGGCACACCTTAACATTTAAATAGTGGAAAGAAAATCTTTATAGATCACAACTGCAAAGTATGAATGGATGGGCTGAAAAAAAGAATTCTAAATTTCTGCTGTCTCTCGTTTACACATATATATATTGAACTACAGGGCATGGAAATTATCTAAGTGAATGTTGTTAACATATTCCTAAAAAATAAAAAAAAAATCTATATTATAACGTGACTTAATTCATAATTTCCAAAATGGATCTCATGACTTAAAAAGACACAGTTTGTTTAATGCAACACAACAAAGAATCTTGTGGTGCCTTAAAGACTAACACTATTTTTTTTGTATAACTAGGCTGCAATCCATTTCATCAGATGTAGAAAGCTGCAGTTCATGAAAGCTTATGTCAAATAGAACTTGTCAGTCTTCAAAGTGTTATAAGACCTTTTGCTATTGCTACCACCTCACCTCCAGAAACTGACTCATAGAATAATTGCTACTGCTTTCTTTCCTAAAGCTGAATGAACAATAATCACAATTGTTCCTGCAAAATAGAAACTTTAGGTAGATTAGTTAGCTTGGAATTTGGAATTTTTAAACTGCCAAACAGCTTCATCAATATGAGCAACATTTTAAACATGGATCATGGAATATATTTATCTCTACCTTTCTTTCCACAGTCAGTTGATTTTGCAAATCTTATATCTCAAAATGTATTTCAATAATATTGCATATAGCACAATGTGTTCAATTGTAAGGAAATTTGCATAAAACTCATTTTAGGCCTTTCTTTGTAATCAAACAAATCAACTTCTCAAAGTAGCATTTGAAAAAGAAAATCTGATTTTTATTATTTTTATGAGAAGCCTGCTTCCCATTTTATCATTTTTCTCACTAAAGATCTCTCCAAAATGAATAAATTGCAATGATTCATATAGCTGATAAATTCAGCATTTTGTCTTCACAATTTGTCAGAGCACATAGTCGCATGCACTCAATATTAAAATTTATCTATGAATTTCTATGATAAGCAAAACTGTCAAAAAATTACATATGATGTAGAGAATACAGTTTGTCATAAGATGATTTTGTGGTCCTTCAGATGTTGTTGAACTGCAACTCCCATCAGCTCTAGCTGGCATTGTCAATAGTGATAGATTATGGAAGTACAGGATATTTCCTATATATGTGTGAAGCCTGAATATGTTTTATGTAGAAGAGTAGGGATAAAGTCAGCAAATTCTTACTTGCAACTATGGCCATTTCCATGCTACACTGTTATAGTGCTATTATTCTACTTTCAACATCCTGTGGAATCCTGGGGTTTGCAGTTTAGAGAAGAGCATTTAGAATTTTCAGCCAGAGAGTTCTTTGGCCTCAATAAACTACGAACCCCAGAATTCCACTGGGCGTTGAAAGCAGAATAATAGCATTATAAGAATGTACTGCGGAAATGGCCTACGAGTAGGGATGGGGGAGAAACGGAGTTGGTTCTAATTTTAATGAGTAACTACCTAATTTTATTTCCCAAATCTATTCACAAACTCAAATGCAATTGTTTTTCCAGACACAGTTCCCTGATCATAAAAATATACAAAAATGTGTATAGTTTAAAAGTGCATAAAAAAGATATGGGGTGAAAATAACATGCAAAAAATGCATTACAATGAGGAAATTTCCTTGCCTAAATGCACATATTAGGCAAATTTGTGAAATCTTAATAAGAATTGTGCAGGAAAATATATATTTTTAATTTTTTGGAGATTTTAAGACAATGCAGACAGCTGTAGAAATGGGACAGAATGACATTAATGACGGGGAAAATGAGAAACTGACAGAAATGGAAACTGATCGGTTTGGCCATTGCTAATGCAGTTGCCCACATCTTCTTGGTGAACTGTGCCCTATGTATGTTGCAATGTATATGTTGTGGCTATTATTTTGCCTCCCCTCTTTTTCCTATTGTGCAGTATTTGTGATTATTCAACAATCAAGCACAATTCTATATATGGAAACAATTTTCTTTTCAATCACAGGGAAAT
Organism: Iguana delicatissima; assembly: GCA_948472985.1. Classification (NCBI taxonomy): domain Eukaryota; kingdom Metazoa; phylum Chordata; class Lepidosauria; order Squamata; family Iguanidae; genus Iguana; species Iguana delicatissima. Next base: position 274,970 of record CAOKZL010001689.1, on the reverse strand, counting down.
AACATCTGAAGAAGAAGGACACCTTAAAACTCTAGTCTGGAAAAGTCTTTTAGAAAATTTCAACAGATAGCAAAGCAACACTTTCATAGCAATAAGGACGGCTCATGATGCTAGAAGCTAATGCAAGTGTGTACAGTCAATCAATATTTGTACCAAGCAGCATGGAAGTGTCCTCATTAAGCCTCTATGTGTAGTTCAGAGACATAGACTTCAAAGTGGCAAACATGTCTTTAAAGCTTTTTATATATAACTTTCAGGGAGAACTTCTGAAAAAGAGTTTGGTGCTGGTTTCTTCTTTTTAAAAAAACTATCCTGACACACTGTGGGTTAAGCCCCTCCACGTTTTCTTACCATCTTGTTCCAATATAGAATAGCAAAGGAAAATAAAACCAACATAACACAATTTCTCTTGATTATAAATAAGCCATCACTAGACAAAACATACATTTACGGCCAAATCTTGTTTAACATAACCCACTATGTTCAAAAAGAAGTAGCACAGCAGAATAGCACCTAATTCTGCTTTTGGAACATAGTAAATATTCCAAAAACAAATCACTAAACTACTTAATTGAGAAAGGTAACAGCCATGTGATAGCAATTCAGAAAATAAGAGCTACAGAAACATACCTCCCTCCATGAGAATCAGGGAATGTTCCAATAAATCCTAAATTCTTTTTTTTTAAATCTTAAAAGGAAGCTAATGCTTGACCATTGTGCCCTACATGAGAGCCCTAGATACTGAGCAACCAACAACACACTCCAGAAATTATGAATGGATGTGAAATATGGAGTACTAGCATATACACCCGGCGTTGCCTGGGATTTTATTTTCTCATAGGTAATACTTGTCAGAAAGATTTGAGATTCTATGTCTCTAATTCTCCAAACTGTCTTGTCCAGTACCTGTAACTTTTCCCCATATTCCCCAATCCAAACTGTATTCAGAGTTATTAACATGCAGAGGTTCGGTTCCTGAGGGAATACACTGCCCTCCTCCTTCCTGCTAGGCCTCATCTCCATAGTGACCAGCCTATTCAAGACAGACACAGTTGACCGAGGCCAAGGAGCTCTCTGGCTAAGAATTCTAAAGGCCCCTTCCTCAACTGCAGACTTTCCAGGATTCCGCAGAATCTTCTTAAGCAGCCAATCATATGAGATCTTTGCATGACACAGCCAATTATATTGAGGTCTTTGCCTGACCACAGACAAACAAACTTTGACTTTTATATGTTAGATATCTCTTTGCAAGCACCTGGTGCTCTGTGGTTAGTCTTACAAAAAGACAGGAGAATGCTTCTGAACCTGTGGGATGTCTGCTGTAGTTTCAACACCCACTGAAGTACAATAATGATAGAATCGTACAATTGGGACCACAAGGACCATCAAGCCCAACCCACTACCAGTAGAAATACATAAAGAAGGCACTCCTGAAGAAAGAAGAAACTTTAGAGCTACAGTTGGGAAGTAGAACAGAGCAGGAAGTAGAGCTGAAACAACTGAGTGTGGGTTGTGGAGGTATATTTCTTTCCCAAATTTGGACATTGAGAAAGATCTGTATCATAAGATCTCCTGATGTATACTTCCATGTCTTTATTTCCATACTGAGAAAAAGCCCACTCATTTTTCAACCAGTCATGAGGGCTATGGCTACCACTAGTATGTTCTGATTGCTAAGGAGATGGGTTGGCAGATTTTTTAAAACAAATTGATTTAAATCAATTTAGTTGGCTAGAAAGGAAGGGGCAATAGTGAGCAGGCATGTGGCTGTACAGAAGAAATGGCACTTTATCATTTTTAATAGCCCATGGGTCCACCTGATAGCCAGTTTAAAAGCATGTACAGATTACTGTATTCCGTAGGTCATGCTTATCAACCCTTCATGTACTACAGTGTTTGAAAGATGAATAACAGATCGTGAGATTCGCATGGATGAGAGCCTGTTGAGAGAGAGAGGGAGAAAACAACGTTACTGTAGGTGAGATCCAGAAGGAGAAGTGACCTGTTGGACATAGAAGATGGTACATCCAACCTGAAGACAAGTTAGACAAATTTCAGACCATTTTGGAATTCCAAATGACACAGGTAGTTCAGGCAACAGACCTTTGCGGGGTTATACCTATTTGCCCATTAAATTTCCTTATGTGTATGGATACAGGGGACATTGTATGAGTTGATAAAATTTTTTGCACAGGAGTGAGTCTGTATTTTGCTATCTGTAGGTTTAATAGATCCTTTGCAGGATTCTATACCCTCTCAGAAGATGGATGGCTATCTCATTTTTCACATATTACTTCTCCGCCTTCTTTAGAACAAGGAGGATTTACTTATTTTTCAGATTACTACAATTCTAGGGGGAATAATGGATGACGCTTATTTCAAATTCCACAGCTTCAGAGCTTCTGAAATTTTGACCAGGCATTTAAGTTGGCAGGTGACTTGAAGGCTTGTACACACACACACAATGCTAATAACCACAGATTGTGGTGTGGCTTGATATGAGGCAGCGATTATTGGAACACACATCTTTCTTCTTATTTTCAGAGGACATCAGATGGCTGGCATTCACTATCCCTACAGCTCTGATCTGAACATGATACCCGAAGGACTGATTCATTTTGTTCTCCATGCTGCAGATGTGGGATAGAGCCACAAATGTGAAATTTCCCAAATAAGTAAATAAAAGGCTTCTGTGGGATTAGGTTGGAATCATGAAACTGTCGATGGGTTACATCTATGGATTATGTTTCCCACATAACCCTTTTTGTCAGAAACACGTTAGTAAGGGCTTGGGGAAATCCATAATGTATTCATGTGTCTTGGAGAAGCAGAGGTTTCCCCTAAATCTAGAGTGCTGCAACCCTTTTAGGTTGCTCTTGCAATGTATAATAAAAGCCTTAGTATGTGCTTTTAAGTTAAAAATAGAAATGTAGGTTAATATATGGAATGGTGACTAATACGGAGAAGAGAAAAGGAAGTCCTGCATGTAGGTTTTCTGCACATACATCCCTGATGTTTATTCCACTTGAAAATGCAGTTTTAAGCAGCACAGTAGTACCCTCAGGCTGCTACAGTTTTAAAAACAAGTTCTTTTTTCAGTGGGGAGCTCTTTCCCCTTGTGGTCACTCACCAATATTTACAAGGCAAGGTCACTTTGAATGCCAGTGGCAGTTGAAAGAGCAAGAAGAAGAGCGACACTTTTTGTCTTCACTGAGCTGGCTGACTCTGCCACTGTGATAGCCAACAATGACATTACACCAGGGAAAGGTTGTCGTAGTCACACACTCCAGGTTCTGCTGTGGAGACCAAACAAAACAAAAACAAGGTAGGGACTGTATGTTTTTTTTCCTTCTGCAACGGTAACACAAAAATATGGAAACATTTTATCTTTTGGAATATAAATGAAGCTTTAATCTTGGCAATGAAGACAGGCTGGTATCTAAAAGTTCCTTTTAAAATTGGGATTTTTAAACAGACCTCCCCTAAGAAATGGAATATCCTTCTGTAAAAATTAATTAATTACTTGGAACGCTTGCTGGAAGGAAATGGCCATAAACACCTTACAGACCCAGCAGGTGGTGGAGAGTTGACAGAAACGACAATTTTATTAAAATCACAGAAAGAGACATTTGCAGAAAAGATACGTATTTTGGCGGACAAAGGATGGCTATAGGAACATGAAACCAATGAAGATATATGGCAAGGCAAAAGATTAATGAGGGTTTTTTTTTAATTTATTTGCATTTTTATATCATCCATGTGAATTATTACCTATATGCCTGATATGTCCTAAAAGAAAAAAAAAACTGTGATGAATAAATAAACAGCTCTAGAAATCTTCAATAGGGTGCTTTACCTTGCAGGGAATATTATCATTGGCTTTTGATACAATTTCTGCTGCAGGGAAAGACTTTCAAAGCTCGGAATGCTGAAGTATTGCCAGGCGCTCAAAGACCCCCTGCTGTGCGCGTCAAACTAAGAAATCTCTCTGAACTTGTCGAATTAAAAGTCATCTCTCTCTCTCTGCAACCCCTGCATGAGCTGGGAAGCTCTGTCCTCATTTTTTTTTCCAGTGCCTCCATGATAAACAAATGGAGCCTGGAGCATCTTTATTCTTTACAGGCACATAATTAAAATTCTTCTAAAAATGTAATTGAATGCAATAAATTTCAAAAGGAGGTTCTAGTTAACAATGATGCAAAAACTGCTCAAGTAGGCCACACTGTTTTACCAATCAATTGTGCTGCAAAGGTAAATCAAAACAGATTAAGACCCCAAAAAGTGTTTTGTGTTTTTCATCTGTTTTGCTTACACATCAAGAGGATGCTCCTAACTTAAACATCTCAGTAGGATTTATGCTTTCTAGAATGTCATATACTTAATTACTGAAATCGCAAAACAGAAGTAAACAGTTAAAATATGAACAAAGCTAGTTGAGATCCCTATTTGCTGTATTTCATTATTTATCATATCTCCGAAATGAAAGAACCTTTATTTATGCTTTTGTATTCTTTCTAGTAACACTCTTTTCATTTACCCATAACAGTGTGTATTCAGTTGTTACCTTACTCACACATCAGGTAATATGCACAATGTTTAACCACTTACTTATAGTAGTGGAGCCTTGTTAACAATTATCTGAGTAGCACACTTACAAATCACAACAAAGATACAAGATTTTCTTTCTCCTTTCCTAGCACATACTCACCTCAGCTTCCAAATAATTATATGCTCAGGATGTTTTTTACATGAAACAAAGAAAGGAAGATGAAAGCTAATTAATATAACAAAACAGCTGTTTCTCTGGAATGTTCAAAGTATAATTTCTAACTTCTTTGCCTCCTTCATCACTCCTCCTTATCCTGCCTGGATGGCAACTGGGCCCAGACTGAGGGGCAGGAGGAAGTGAGGGGCACGGTTGCACACCTCTCGCCTCTTTCCTGCCCACCTCCAGGGCGATCGGGCCTGGAGCGAGGAGCGTGACCGCGCACCCCTCACCTCTTTCCTGTTCGCTGCCAGTGTGATCGGGCCTGGAGTGAGGGGCAGGAGGAGGTGAGGGGAGCTATCACACACCTCTCACCTCTTTCCTGCCCGTTTCCAGGGCGATCGGGCCCAGAGCGAGGAGCAGGAGCAGGTGAGGGGTGTGATTGCATGCCTCTCACCTCTTTCCTGCCTGCCACCAGGGTGATTGAGCCTGGACGGAGGAACAGGTGGAGGTGAGGGGCACGACTGTGCGCCTCTCACCTCTTTCCTGCCTGCCGCCAGGGCGATTGGGCCAGGGTGAGGGGCAAGAGGCAACAAAGAGTGTGATCCTGCACTCCTTGCTTCTCTCCCACCCACCACCACTGCAATGGTGGTGGCGGGGAGCCAACCGCAGATGATTGAATCAGTGGATAATGAATCTGCAGATAAGAGGGTCATACTGTAGTTGTAAAGTGCACTGGAAGAAATGGGCCTTGTTAGTCATGACGGCTAACTCTGACACAATTTGGACCCCCCCTTTTTTTTTGCTTTAAACAGTTATAGCATAATTGGGTCATTGGGAAAACATGTTTCCAACTTCAAATACATCACAGAAGAAAAATAAATAAAAAAAGTCTTTGGCCCACATCAGGGGTGTGTATGAATGATTCTCTGGGATTTCTGTTGAGTCTGGTAAGAAATCTGGTGCGCCAGAAGTGGTTGTATGGCTGTAGGTCAGTTCTAGAACAGAGCGAAGACAGTGGGATAGAAACAGTGCCTGCTGATAAAGCAGTCATGCCTGTGGTAAAGCCAAGTGCTAGAGGGAAGAGAATCCTGGCCTACCAGGGAATGAAATCCAACAGAAAACACTTCCCTTCATCAAAGTACATAACTGAGGTATATTCCCTGAAGGAAAGAATTCATACATGATATCAGGTCATTCCACATCCAGATAACATAATCTAGGTATAACAGTGCCATATGTACAAAAGAAAAATTAACAAGTGCATGTAAAGCCGACAGCAAGCAAATCCATTTGCAGAGTCCAGATTGTCATGAATATAAAACATGCATTATAAAGCAAGTAAATAGTTGGAAGATATTATACAAGATGGGTGTCCACTGTATAGACACAAGAGTCCTTTCACTTGTTCCTAGATTTGCAGTGTTTGTCTGGCAGAGAACTTCAAACCATAAAGATTAGATTATTCAAAAAAGTTAACTAACCCACAGTAGGGATGTGACTCTTTGTTAAATTTACTCATGGACAGCAAAAAATAATTTATTCAATTTTTTCCTCACTATGAGAATGTACTGAAAAACCATACAGTATTTGTAAATGTGAGGAGAAAACCTTCCCAATTAATTTTCCTGTGTCCCTCCCAATGGGCTATGCACTAAACAACAATATCCCCTGAGATTTCTGGAGGACTCCCTGGGAAATCATGAGGATGCCTACATTGTCCTCTGTGAGCATAGCTGGATGATCCTCAGCCATCCCCTCCCAACACGCCTACACAGTACCTCCCAACACGCCTACACAGTATCTGTGGGAGGGTGGGGTGCTTGAGAAGCATACAGCTATCAGAAAATAACCAGGTGATACTTGCCATGTCCTGCCCACCTGAAATGGCTATGTCAGTGCCCAGGGAATGGTAGGGATGGCCAGGATTGTCCAACTATCTCAGGGTGAAGTGGGATCCCAAGCTGCAGTCCCAGAAGCTCCCCCCAGTAGTACCCCAAAACTCTATGTGAGTGCTTTTGTCTCCCCAAACCAACCCAAGCACCTACAAATGTAGTGATTTGAATCCCCTCTATTTCCCCAAAGCTCCTCAACCCTTCATTTTAAAATTGGCTGAAATGGTTGCTGGGAGTGATGTTACATCACTTCTGGCACATCAAAACACAATGGAAGGGTGTGTGTGGGGGATGGCCCTAACCCCCTTTGTGGTTGCCCATTCTATGTTCTGAAAGCCAGACAATCCCTGGCTGCCCTCTTGATATGGCCTTGTAGTGGCTAGGGGAAGGCCAGTGGCAGTCATGGATGTGTATAACTCTCAGAACATAGCTGATGATCCTTGGCTTCCCTCACCCCCCTAACATGGCCATGAAGCTAGGTGTGAGGCAGCCATGAGTTGTCCATCTACAATCTGATGGCCAGATGCACAAAAATGCAGCCATCCTCCTGGCCTTCTGGAGATCCTCTAGAGGTCCTAGGTGTTGATGTTATCATGTATCTGGCTACCATGACACAGCTGGATAACCTTTACCACTGTCGGGAGTGCTTTGAGGGTGTTCCTGCATGGCAGGGGGTTGGACTGGATGGCCCGTGTGGTCTCTTCCAACTCTATATTTCTATGATTCTACCTACCTCTACTTGAGTCATTGCATGGCCATGCTGTTTTTGGGAGAGGGCAGGGAAATGATAAATCTAAGGGAGACTTAACTAGTTTGCTTCAGTTTTGGATTTTGGAGCTAGGGCTTCTCATCAGGGCTGGAGCACTTAATAGAGTTCACCTCATTGAGACTTCCTGGCCCTCGAGAATCCCCCTTCTTTCTTTCCTCTCAGTCTTAGGGATGTCTGTCTGTTCCTAATCCATAGCATATAAGTGAAATTTAAAATGTAGAAACTCATCAGAACAGCACCCCCCATAGCTTACCTTCTGTTAATTCATCCCACCTCCTTCAGCTATTACAAGGATTTGTTAAGGCTGAAGGGAGCAATGACACTGAAGTGGATTCACAGAGGATATCATCTTTCCAAATAATGAAAAAGTGCTGGTGTCCCAATCCTACAAGCCTTGTCTCCATTACACCACTTACATCAAGCAAATTTAAAGACATGCATTAAACCAATCAATGCATTAATAGTACAGAAAACATACACAAATATTGGACTCACCAAGATCCATGTCAGTCCCATCCTAAGAGAGAGGGAGCAAACTAGATCCTGACTACACTGCTCACTGTCTCTGCTTTGTGAATTCCTGATCTTGGTAGGTACTTGTTGGATTGCAGCAATGGAAAACATTGTCAACCATTGCATAGGTTTTTGCCCTCGAGTCTTTTGATTTTGGTAGCTTTTGCCCCCAAAATCTTCTATTTTATGTAACATTGTATTTTATGTGATATTATATCTGTTGTAACAAAACAATGCTCTTGTACAACATTTATAGGGCTTTTTGCAAAACTGAATTTGCATTTATTGTGCAAAAAATGGCAAAAAAAAAAGTCATTGAAAAATCCCCAAACCCTCTTGTAGTCTCATAATCTTACCCAGCAGGAAGAAGACTTCTGAAATTCTTCATTCTTGCATGTGAGAATAAAATAAGCAAAGATTTATATCCCTGGCTATGAAGCACTTTGCATTAAACCAAAGCAGACTGATTTCCTATTGTTAATCCGTATTAAAAGAAAAGGAGCAAGGCTCGTATATAATAGCATTTTATGAAATGTTCAACAATTATGCTTGGTTTCAAAAAATACAATATGGGTTCCTGGAAATAAAGAGTTTGTATGTGGGAGAAAAGGAAGTATAACAGAAACCTACGCATAATCTTTTCTTTATAAATATGGACGTATGCATACTTGAATTGCTTCTCATGTGTTAACAGAACCACTTCTCTTTGATGAGAACAATTCTATTCCTCCATGCATGTAATCTTTCAATAGAAGTGAAAGATGGCATCAAATAAGTGAGACACAGTGGAAAAAGGAAACAGAATGGTAACAGCCTGATCCTGTGCGTGTTTAGTGGGATTTAATTCCTTCTAAGCTCAATAGAATTTATCCCAAATAACGGTGTAGGACAGCAGCCTTCTGAGAGTAAAGGCAATCCAGAAACTGAAAAGTAAGGAGAAGGAAAAGAAGAATGCTATGTTTTACTATAGGTTAAACCTCTGTAGAAAGAAAATTTAGATATGAAAGAGCATGTCAAAGAGACAAGAGCCTTTTCCATACAACACATTCCAGTCAACGAAGCCAGTCCAGTATAATTGCTTGAATGTTGGACTAGAACTGTGAGAGAGCAGAATCTGAATCCCTGCTTAGCCATAAAAATCTATGAGTTAACCTTTGGCAAGTCTCACACTTTCAGCCTTAGAGGAAGGTAATGGCAAACCTCTTATGAATAAATCTTGTCAAGGAAACTATAAAAATGAATCAGAGTTGATTTTAAAGCACATATTAATAACAACAACAAATTGCAAGCAAGTGATTGCATGTGAAAGTTAGAACACAGAGGAAAAATTTCTTCTGCTCTATGCATGTCAGAGAATCTGGAATGACAACAGATCATACATGCATAAACACAGTAGAAAATGCAGGCTTATCCAGATGATGAGAATCCCGCATACAGCTGAGAAAATGGTTTAAGCAAGATGACAAAGAGACTAAATTAAACTGGACGTATGGAAAGAAGCAAGACAAGAGAAGTGTGCATCTGTAATATTTAACAAATTAAGCAATTTTTAATCACAAAAGAAATAACAACTTATTTTCTGAGTGATGCATAATTTCTTTCTAGCGTAGACTTAAAATGCAGCTTTTGGTTTAGAGTGCTCAATGCGTTCCTGTGCTTTTTGTAAACAAAAAGTTCCACTTCCCTGGTGGACCACCCAACCCTAATCCCCTGTCTAGTTTTTCATCTGAAGTGCTCTGGAAAGTTTTTCAGCATCACTGATTCAACAGTTCCTTCATCTTTCTTTCTGCTTGTAAATTGACAAAAGCTATGACATCCGTGTTGTATCACCTTGCATCAATTTGCTGAACTCTTCAGTTTTATTTGAAACGGACAAAACTTTTCTTCTGACAATCAACAAAATGTTCTTATGGATTACTGAAGAGGACAACTACCTTTTCCACAGTACCACCAACTGGATTTCCGTGTTGTCAGAAATGACAGCTCAGTTGAGGCAGGCAGATAATAAAGACTCTTCAGTGAAGCATTCCAACAAACTATTTTGCTTTTGGTCAAGCAAAGCATATTACCTCTGAATTATTCTAAAAACTCAAAATGATGTGCGTTGCTCATCATAATCAATGAAGCAGAAGTGGCTGCCAGAGAAGGTGTTAGAGAATAGCTAACAAAAGTCTTAGGCCCTTTCCTCATGGGCATATTGCCCACACTAGGGCAACCTCTCCAGGAGGTCTTCTTCCCCGTGGGTGTCAGTGGCGGGCGGAGGTCAAGCAGAGGCAGGACAAGCGGCTGAGGGAGACAGCGTTTATTGCTGTCAGCAAACAAGGGGTTACAGAAAACAAACTGTCCTTAACTGAAGACACGCCTTAAGCAGCAGGCTCCAACAGAAAGCAAAGGATGGTTACTTCACTCGGAACACAAAGGAGGTTACTTCACCAAACACAGAGGGATTGTCCTTGGCTGGCAAAGAGGCTGGACGCAGACTCGGGCTGGGCTGGAACCGGACACGGGCAGCAGGAACACGGTAGGCTGATGGTTGTTGCTCCATGCCCCTCCCAGCCTAGCGCCCACCCTAAATAGCCCCCCTTGGGCCGGCGGTGGCCAATCCAGAATGACCACGGGGCTGAGGGCTCACAGCTGTATTTACAGCTGGGAGCTCTCAGCCTGCAGCCGCCTTTCCTGTAACCGCCGGGACCGGCGGATCGCTTCTTTGTACTGCTGCCGCTGCCGGAACGTGGGCGGCGTGGCGGAGGCCTCAGCCTCCTCTGGGTCGGAGCTGCGGGTGGGCGGAGCCCCGGGATTGGGCCCGGGACCCGCCTCCCCCGGCGAGCCAACACCTGCCTCACCCACCAGTGTGGAAGCCGGGGCGGCCTCGGGGACGCCAGCGGACGCGACTACGCCCAAGCTCCTGACAGCGGGGTGCGCTAGTGCAGTTGGAAAAGGTGAGGCTCTACACCTCAAACTGCTCTAGCACAGCCGCGGGGGTGGCACTGAGAGTTTTATAAAAACCACTTTCCCAAGTGGTTTTTATGAAACTCGCCTGCGCTGCTCTGTGGCAGCCCCCGGTGAAGAACTGCAGAGATGCGGTAGCGCGTCCCTGCAGATCTGCCCGGGAGCGGGCTTCCAGCTGGCGCACTGCCCTGATTGGCGGAGCGCCGCCAGAAGCCGCCGGCCACCATTTTGGGCGCCGCCGAACGCTGCCGAAATTTGGCGGCATATAGAGTGGCGAACCCGCACTCCCCGCAGGGATGGAGCAAACCGCTACCAGGTCAGCTCCGCCCTGCGTGCCCGTTTCGCCCCCTTCCCGTGAGGAAAGGGCCATAGTTCAAAGCAAGAAAAAGCATAACCTACAGAAATGCAGCACCATAAGGACTTGATTTCTGGGCAGGCTAGTGAGCAGACTCTCCTTCAGGCAGCTCTGCAGCAAGGAGAGTTTTCACAGTAAAAGTGCTGGCCAGAGGGATCACCCTCAATCAAGTGGGAAATTACCTATTAGGGTCCAAAATTCCCATTATTTGCACTTACATGTGAGTAAATGTATAATGAATGGGAAGGAGTTACATATTTTGCCCTTGCTGTGAAATGCAGCTGTTTTGATCAGAGGATCATGCTGGCAACATGCCTTTTAAAGAAAATTCCTCAACAAAACTTTGGCATTAACAAAAGTGAAGAATATTTCTGATTAAAATGGAACAACAGAAACCTTGCTAATCACCTTCGGTCTACAACCAAGAGTCAAGTAAGTGTTGTCTACCCACAATATTAGGTCAAATAAGAAGATTGGGGGTTGATGTGTTTAAAAGAGAAGAAATAAAGATTAAATGCATATATTTTTGTGGACAGACTGAATTTCATCGTATCTACAAGACTGAATTGGACTTTAGTAAAGGAAAACTACAGCATGAGAAAGTGCAGGTGTTATCTCTTTAATGCTGATAAGTCTGACTTGCTGGCTGTATTTGGCTAGGCAAGATCAACTGTTTACTAGAAGAAAATTAACACAACTAATGGGGTCAAGTATATGCATTTTGATGGAAAGATTAGTTGTAAGAGTACACAAGGAACAGTGCCCTCGGTGTTCTCAATGGTAGATAGAGAGGGAGTACTACAGATTGCTACAGGAGGTGAAGGTGAACCATTTGTCTTTCCATTTTAGGGCCTCCTCAGGCAATGTGTACACCTATGCACACTCTCACTCACACATATGGGGAATTCTTTTTTTGTCTCCCCTCCCCCATTTGTCTCTCCTCCCCCATTCTTTAGACCAGGTTAATATCTTTTTAAAAAAGAAGAAGAAGAGAAACAGAAGTGAGTGTTTATCAATTTCAGTAAGCAAGCATGGGCTGAATTTGATGTGGCACCTGTTACTGTATGGTTTTTGATCACATGTGCACAAAGTCAAATTTGTACAAGTACTCTGATGAATCTGAAACTACTGGGAAGATGTTTTGCGGAGGTGTGTCTACACAATCATAGATTTCTAATATCATAGCAATTGGGGTATGTTACCACCGTGTTCTGGCCTGACCTTTGGTGCACCAAAGATATCATTTTGATATCATAATTCAGCCCTACTCTGCCACCAGCCAAGTGTTTGTGAGGCCTGCTGAACAAGCACAAAGCTAGGCATGGCTGTTACTTGACGCTCCCACCAAATCAAGCCAGATATTGCCAGATCTGCTTTAGGGGACCTCTCAAAACAAACACCTTCATTACATATGCACGCTACCAAAAAGAGATCCTCTGCCCTGAGAGGACACCCTGGTGAGCTAGGTACTCAACTGACGAGCTAGCTGCATCTACATACCGGCTATACTATTGTCAATTCGGACTTTAACTTAATCATGCAAATTCTGACTTTTTGGAGGCTTTGTCTCCAACCCAAAACTTATTGTTTTCACCCCAAAACCAGACTAGCCTGCGGTTGTTCTTTCCCCTATAAAAATCCCCTGCTCTGAGAGCTCTTCGGAACTCTCGCCGGATTGCCTGGACTTTATTCTGCCTTGCTGCCGCTCGGTTCAGCAGATTCCCCTCGGTCGCCACGCTGAGCTTCCTCTTCTTCAATCAGGCTTGTCCAGGACTACAGGGCAGGTGGCGTATCATCCATTCCCCTCAAATTCTATTTCCCTTTTCTAGTTAGGAGTGTGCTTGTGCTTTTCTTTAATAACTGTTTAATAAATTTTAATTGTTGTTTGAACCATTTGCCTACTCACTGACCTGATGCTGTAGACACAGGGTAAAAGACCCTGCTGCGTTACCCTGCCTCTCGTTAGCCAAGAGAGTGCTCCAGCTAACTTCCCCATCTTTGCTTGTTGTTGTTTGGTTATTTGGTCGCCCCTCCCGGGACCCCCAATTCACAGGGTAACAGGTATATCCTAGGGAAGCCTGGGATTTGCAGTTTATGAAGTATGTAGAATGATCTGCTACAGACTTACAGTGCCATAGTTCAGGGGAGTCTATCAGAGTTCTCTATCAGAAAACTCTAAACACCAAATTACAGTTCACAAAATTCCACCGGTGGAAATATGAAAGTTACTGTGGTATCTAGTTTTTACAACTTTGTCATATAGCATGGTGCGTGCACATAGCAGACTGCATATCTTATGTAAACAAAATGGCAGGAGAGCTAAGTTTAATAATAAGGGTCAAGATAACCTATACAATTTTCTTTTGCCACAACACTTTACAGAGAATGACTGGTTAGAATTCTATTCTTAACTTTGGTTAGTATTTATAATGTCCAGCACCGCCAAGAGAAGCTCTAGGTGAGGCAATCATAGCCGCTGTTCCTGGGCTGAAAGTATATTAAGGAGTTGGAACTATACTGTTTTTCCCTGCTCTGCCCACCAGCATCACCTGTCTCCTCCAGCTTCTGCTAAATTTGGGGGGAAGGTGGTGGAATGCCAGGAGCCATTGTGGAGAAGAGACCCACCAGAAGCAACTTGTCCAGGACCTAATTTTGTGCTGCCCCGTTTCTTTTCAGTTGAATCCTTCTTACATTTACCTTATATGATTGGTGAATAGCATACTCATCTCCAGTTACTTGAGATCAACTATATGGAGAGAAGCCTTCTCAGGCAGTTTTCTTTTTCTAGCTGGAGCAAACAGTGTTGCCTTCTTTTCAAAATACCATTAATTTTTTAAAGTGATTTGTTAAGGTGCTAATTTTCATGAACTGCATTGTGACTGTGTATGACTCAAAGATCAAGGATCTTATTTAAGTCAGAACTGTGTGACAGGCTGTACTAATAAAGTAGCTACATTGCTGCAATACGCGATTTGCTGTGTTTTCTTCTCATTTTTAAATCTCAGTTGCCTCTTTTTCTTCATAAGGCAGACCTTTGATACTCATCTGGAAATGCTACACAAGTGATGCACAACTCCCAGTGTTGATATTCAGAAGGGGGAAAATGCAAAAGGACCTTATCTCAAATGCAACACATTCCCTTTTATAAAATATAAAATATCTACAGAATGTAGTCACTTCACATCATCTATCACTTCTGTCACAGTTTTCTTAAGATTTCTAACCTCGCCAACTTGCTCTTCTTATTACACACCATATGATTTATGAGTACTGCTAGTAAGAGAGACAGCTGTGAGATTAGCATTGTAACCTATCCCAGATCACCTTAGGAGCAATTGCTTCTGAAATATGCTGTCCCACTGAAATGAAATCACAACATGTTTCGGGATGGTTCTGACATATTCTTTAGAATTATTTTTATGCAATTGACACAAGATGTTAAAATGAGACAACTAATGAACTGATGTATTTTGGTAACTAACTTTATTTATTTATTGGATTTCCCCCGCACCTTTCTCCCAAAAATGTGACTTGTGGCAGTTCACAATAACAGATAAGATAAAAGAATATTATTCACACACATGCACAACAAAAGTCCAGTTTTAAACTAATTAAAAACACAATTTAAAAACAAATCACAAATCCAACTGATAACAAGGACCAGCCCTCAGCATCTAGTCAATTCCCAAAGTCTGCCCAATTTTTTTTTTAAATTATCAGCTAAATCTAATTTCTAGTCCCAATTAAAGGAGGCCAAAAACTTGATATGTAGGGATCCCCTTTATCCACAGTCATGGTTTCTGTGGCCTTGCTTTCTGTGGTCTCAACTACCCACAGTCAACCTCTTCCCTCACAAACTCACCTTCCTCCCTCAAATGCTTTGCCCTGATCCATTCCTGGCATCTGGGCAACAGCACCCATGTTGCCCATTCTGGGTCCTGCTTGTGCACCATGCCTGCCTGCCTGCCTTCAAGTGTAACTGCTCCTCTGTCAACACTGACACAGGAAACAGATCCAATGTAACAGGAAGTAGCCCTCTAGCTGCATGGACCACGAGGCTAGATGGTCCCTGCGAAGCTAGAGAGTGACAGTATAGGGTTTGGCACTGTTCGTGGTTTCAGGTATCCATCCACAGGGAGTATTGGAACAGATCCCCTGCAGAAAAGGAGCCACTACTGTAGCCTTTTATTTCATGACCCACAAATTCATGAACACGTATTCAGGAATTATGAGACGAGCCACTGAGAAAGGCATTTTTTATAGAGGTCAATATGGTGACATCTGCCACTCTTCTCAATCCCCAGGACATTCCAAGAAGATTAGGCATGATCTAAGCATGAGTGATGCTTCAGGGCTCTGTGAACAATTTAATCTTACAAGGTAATAGAATTTATCTATCACATATTCTATTGTGAGTAATATCAGACAATGCACCTAGCCAAAGACAAGCAAGAGCAGTTTATGAAGAATTTCTTTGTGGTGACCTCACTCTGCACTTCTGTCAGCAGAAATGAGGAAACTTCTTCTCTTCTTTACCTCAACAGTGCTATCAAGGGATTATCCTTTGTATTCCCTTTGTTATTTGGCTCAGATATCAAGACAAACTTTCTCTCCTCATATGATGTTCTCTCCCATTCTCTCCTGTTAAAGCTCATAGCCATGAGTTGGGTCCCTGTACTTTGATTTCAGTTTTTTGGGGGGATTTACTTTACCACCAATATCATTCATCTCACCAGAGTTCTATTACAGTCAACAAAACAATGCCTGTGTGCATGACAACAAAACACTTTTATTTTTCATAGATGTAATTTTAAACAAATAAATTTATTTTTTGTTTGGAAGCATTATGATCATAAACCTATTGCTCTTACTTTTAAGTGAATACAGTTATCCCTCCAGATTTGCTAGGGTTAAGGATGCAGGACCTTTGCAAAAATGGGGAAAAATGCAAATAATAAAATGTGTGTGTGGGGGGGGAAGGGACTGAGGGATGGTGGGGAGAATGGGCACCCAAGGCCTAAAGCAGGGAAAGGGAAAGGGAAAGGGGAGGTGGGTCAGCATGGTAGCCCGGCCCTAAACTTTCTGTCTCTTGCCCATCTCCATCCTTGGGTGTGTGGTGAACATCAGCAAAGGCTTTGTCGTGCTGAGAAATCAAGATGTAAGTGATCCTTAGCTGGACAGGCAGTGGCTGGTGGAGGATGAAGAGGACTAGAGCTGGGTTTTTAAAGGGCTGTACTGCCTGATTGGAACTGCTGAGGAGGAAAGTTCCCCTCTCCTAGAAAAGAAGTGCTTGGGGGCAGGGCTTGAAGAAACCCACAAATAATCAAGTCCATGACAGTCAAACCCACAAATGTGGAGGGCTGACAATTAATATTTTCTTATACTAATTAAACATTTTACTGTCTTCTCCACCTACATACTAACTTCACTTGACAAACTCCAAAATAATAAGCCATCACTGACTCCTACACTTTCTACCACTCATCTAAACATTTCACAACAAAACTCTCCTGAGCTGCCAAAAATTAAAAGTGAAGATCCTGGACTGGCAGAAGTATTACTCATGTGTAATTATGATATATCTCCCATTCAATCTATTCAGGTGAAGCCTCCCTAAACATGGTGATTTAGTGGCCAATGGGCGGTGGGGGTGTGTGCCAGGTAAACATCCAGCTATAGATGGAAACACAGCAATGGGATTATGTTGATAGACCTCAGGAGGAAATCAAGGAGGTTCTGGATGATGCCTTTTATTATATGTCCAGCTGTAGGGAAAAAGCTAGACACTTCTTTGTCATTCCTCCAGCTGTCTATTAAGCAGGAAATGGCCATGTTGGGGGGGGGGCACTGCATCAGAGAAAACTTTTTTTTGAGGACTTTGGTAGCTTCATGGTTTGTACAGAATTCCAGCCTTCACAACTGGCAAAAAAGCGAGTTATGACAGCATTAGTCTGATTTTGCCATCCCAGCTCACCAATAGGATGCCAATCAATTTTTCAAGCTCTCATTCGCAGTCATTCAACCAGTCACTAATCACATTCAGCAAACACCACCTGCACTCAGCAAAAGTCACACTTTGTATTCTCACTTCCCTACCCAACATACCACTTACCACATATAATGTAAGATACTAGCAAAAGATTTACATAAAACTATGGCATGTTATATTCTATATGACTTATGCTCATGTTAACTGACAGATGACATCTTCCCACACAAACCATCTTGGGATTCTTAGGGAAAGCCTTTCTCTCATACCTTTTTAGGCATGACTGATGGGGACATTAGACATGGCCTTCTTGATCCTGAGTTCTGAAATGGCCCCTTGCTGTTTTCATTGAAGACTGTTTAATTCCAAAAGATTTCTCAGAATTGATTTTTCTTAATGAAAACACTTTTAATAGGGTGCTGTACTTGTTCTAACAGTACCATGTTAGATCTGATTTTATTACTTTAATTGTATATTTTAAATTGCTTTTAATGTTATTGATCATTTAATTACATTTTAATGTTAACCATTTGTACATTTTGACAAAATTCTTCTAATCTGTAAGCTAACATGTGGTCCTTGGTTTGGGGGAGAGGTGTGATATAAAGAAAGTTAATCCTCTTCAGATTTCTTTTTTGTGCAAACTGACTGTTTTAATAGGGATTCATTTTGGACATAATTTTTAATTTTGGAATCACTGAATAAAGATAAGATCCAAGGTACAGCAAGGTACAACAAGACAGTTAGACTACTTAACTGGTCTATATAAACTTTTAGGTGATCATTTATGTTAATAAGAACCATAAAAATTCATTTAAGAATCATTACTGTCCATTATCTACATCTGTATGGAATAACAACAACAGAACCCAGCATAGTTTAAAAGTGGTAAATAAATGCACTTCTGTGGCCAGTAAAAGACAGAAGCATATGGGGTACTCAACCCCTCATATGTTTATCATGCAAATAAACTAAAGTATCTTTTAGAATGGATAGGGAAATATGACTGTTCTTTCATTCTCAAGGAACATGTTTGTGGTAAATTACTATTGGGTGATCTAATTTTGATAAGGCCAAAGAAACACAGATAATGTGAAAATAATTTCATCGTAAATGTTCTATTGGAAACATGGGATAAGCATAAGAAAATGTTAATGCTAAATTAATGAGTCACTATTAACATCTGTCTTATATGGTGAGCTATTTAACCCAGATCAGCACCTGGGGAACTCTGATATACGGAAAATATCTCTTTAGTATGAGGTAGCTTTGCATTTTATTGTATGATGGTGCATACAGTATACATACTTAATATACATACTGACTTAAGACTAGGGATGTAATTTCTAAAATAACTAATATATGCAGCAGGGAGAAATTTTCTGCCCAATTATAGTCATGATTTCTTGACTATACCCCATTGTTGTGGCCAATGAGAGAACAGAAGGGAAAAACTGCGCAAGGAGAATTGCCATTGGTTATGTCTTGGTTCTTCTGACAAATGTGGTTGCTCTCTTCCTCCTTCCTGGCATGATAGTGGCTAGTGGTAGGGGATGCAAGGCAGCTAAGATTTAAGGGGCCAGCACTGCTACCTGTGTCAGAAGAAAATAGACTCTAAGGTTTCTCCTCACATGTTGTCCCCTGTCTCCTCCATCACCTATGACAATACTCATGTCAGAGAAGGGACCAGGGGGAATTTGTGAAAAGTGGATCACCACTGCAGCCTGTGCAGCAATTTTCCTTGCACTCCTGTCCCCCCTTTCCCTGACCACAGCTATTGTAATGCCAGAGTAGGTACCCAACCGGGGAACATTGTCATTACCATTGTCAGAAGAACAAAGGCAGTGGAGGCAATCCTTACTTGCCTGCCCCACTACTCAGTCTTTGCTCTAATTCTCAAAGAAGACCATTGCTGGCTATATTCTAAACCAGCACATGATTCAGGCATGCTCTGAAAACTCATTGTTACTGGAACATCTGTGATGCTCCTTCTAGCTTGCTGCCACCCTCCTACCATCCACTATATGGGCAAGCTGGGGAGAGGGAAGAAAAATGGTGAGTCTGGGCTTGGGGACGAATGGGATCAGTCCTTGAGTCTATTTGAGGACTGGAGGGAAAATAAGAAAAATGAGAAAGGGGCCCAAAGAGGATTTTTCTGGAGAGAGTCACCTGATGCTTGAGAAGCCCATATTTTTGTTTGTTTTCCCCGAACCTCCAAATTTTCTTTCCATCCTTACTTAAGATACCTTCTTAACTTAATATAAAACAGCATGGAATAAGAGTGGTCCTGATAATGATGACAAGTGTAGCAGAAATGTCTTGGCAGCCTGGATTGGGAATTGATTATCCTGGTTTTTAGCACCCAGCAGCGGTATAGCCTGGATGCTAAAGACATCCCTCTGGCCCAATTTGTGTACCTTTGGAACCTGGAATCCCACCAACCCCCAACACACTCACACAAAGTCAGATCAAAAATGGGCACCCATACTCACAGAAGCCAACAGGAACTGTCATTCTCTCATTTATTGCTATTTTGTTCCCCTGCTGATCCTAACATTTGGATTTTTTGTTCTTACTTAGACCGGTATGTTCATTTTGGTTAGAAGAGATACTTCATTGCTAGGTAGAATTTACTCCCCACAAAATTAGAATAATATTCTCCTTTCAAGTCGGAAATTTCACCAAACTTAGATGGACGGGTTTAGCTTATTCAAGTTTCAGGATGCTGGGAGTTTCAATTCCTTATTCATTTTTATTTTTTTAAAAATGTAGGCCTGGAGCAGGTGAAATACAAGCTGGAACTTCTTGGCCAGTACACAGTTCCTGCTTGGGTAGGTGGAGGGATACCCTTGCAACATTCTTACGGAAGTTCCGGCTGTCCCAGCAGGAAAGATGTCTAGGTTAGGACATTCTGGCATACTTGGAATCTCCTCACATGCACCTTTTAAAAGATACATCCACCTCACATAAGTAAGATAAATCCAACTTCATGATGAGAACGTTTAATTGAAATATGCCAGTCTTTCTGATTTTTGTATTTACCACTCCATTCTAGCAACTGGCTTGATAAGCTTGATTCTTCTGCTGTAGCTCTTTTTAAAAAATAGTTTTTTAAAAATCAGTTACCTTAATTTAAACAATATAGTAAATATTTAATTTAGTTATATAAAAATTTACTTTTTCTTTTGTCACAGCTTCAGTAGGACCAGCGGAGGCATTGAGAATAATGGCAACATAATGCTAGAAGCAATGTTTCATCACGGCCAAAGAGCTCCATCATGGTTGAGCTGACAGGTAACAGGGCTCTCAGAAGGTCAGAACATTTTAAGGAATGGAGTAGGACAGGGATGGAATAGTGCAGGACATGCAACTAATAAGATGCGCTCATCTCTTTTCTCAGTAAAAGTGGTTTACCAACCACTAGTTGTAATTCAGAGCCTTAGGCCTTTTCCACACGGGGTTTTTGAAACGGCGCAGTCCGTCCTCCAAGGAGGAGGTCTGCACCTCGGACTAGACTGGGTTGGACCTATTTAAGGTAGATCCACACCTCAGTCCGGTCCAGAACGACCCCAAGTGGTCCTCCAGCGTGCTTTTGAAAGACCAGTTTTTTCTGGTCTTTCAAAAGCATGCAGCATGCCACTGTGAGCCTGCTTCCTTACGCAGGTTCTCAGGCTTGCACCAATGCGAGCCTGTGATCTGCCTGGGGGCGGGCTTTAGGCTGGCGAGCTTCAGCGGTTGGTCAAGACCCTCGACCAACTGGAAGCCACCATTTGGGATGCCGGAGCAGTGCGTATTGACAAGCACGCACTGCTCCGGAGCGCTGTGGAACGGACTGGGGTGCCGAAAGGTCCGGTGAGTAGCAGAGTGGGGCGATTCTCTCACCCGGTGTGGAAAAGGCCTTACTTTATTGGTCTGAGGGATACTGTATTTCATTTGCAATGACTGAGCAGCTCACAGAGATGGGTAAGAACTACACCTTCCAAACTGATTGTAAATTTCATCTGTATACTTAGTGTAAGGAATAAAATTCTTGTTTAATCTCATTTATTGGCGCACTTTCCCTCCAGACTTCAGCAAATAGAAAAATGTGATCAAAGTGTGTACATTCCAGTCTGATGCTGAGTTTTAGGCCTGAGTCCCTGAGCATTTGTTTTAACACTTCAAACAAAAAATATTTAAGTTGATTCTTGCCAGCAATATCATAGTTAAGGCGGTGTCTATTTTCATTTCAAGTGGTGAAAGATTTCATTATGTGCCTAGAATCATTCTTCATCTTTAGGAGTATTAAAAATAGATGATTAAACAGATTGTGCTTGCTTTTTTTACCCACATCATTTGGTACAAGGCTAAGCCAAAGGGGAAAACTGATTATTTGTTTCATTTTAAAGGTATAAAACTGACAATGAACTTCTGGCCTTTTCTGTACTACCCCACCCCCAAACCAAGATGAAAATCTTCTTTCAGGAAGATTTGAGGTGTGTTTGATGATTTAAAAATACCTTCTCAATCACCATGCAGGCTATAACCCTATTTTAAAACTAAAGACAGAGGAAAAGGGAGATAGACACATAAGCAAACACATATACACAATCAGTCTTTTTATGTCTCAGGAACACAAGTGAATCTAAGAGATGGATGAGGCCTTTTAGGTCATTGAAATGAAACCCCTGCAGGAAATCCAAAGCAATAGCCATAACAACCCATGGCTGTACAACGTTTGTATCCAGCTTCCAGTGAAGGACAGCCTGTCAGCCCTTTAGGTAACTGGTTCCATTATGATTTTTTTAAAAGAATCTCCTCCTCATATTCAACCAAAATCTGTCCTCTTATAGTTAGATCAGGTTTAATCTTCTTCTCTGGAGCATAGATATGTTTTATATGACAGGTCTTCTAGTACTGGAAGACTATTATATCTCCCAGCACTCTTTTCTTTTTTCCAGATGAAAGAATAAATTGCTATTTTGCCATCAAGTCAGCTTTAACCTGCAAAGACCCTATGAATGAGAAACTTTCAGGACACCTTGTTTTTAATTACCCTGTTCAGGCCTTGAAAACTCAGAGCTGTGGCTTCCTTGGTTGAATCTATCCACCTGTAGTGTGGTCTTTTTCTTACTGTCTTCAACTTTAATGCACACCATTGTCTTTTCTAATGAGTCATCTCATCTAATGATATGTTCAAAGCACGATAGTTTCAATTTAGTTGTTTAGAACTATGATTCAGGCTAGATAGCAGTCAGGCTCATTTATTTCTATTTTTGGTAGTCTCTGTTATCTGTAGGACTCTCCTGCAGTCCCATATCCTTCCCTCTGTCAGCCTTCTTCACTGCACAGGTTTCACATCCATACATAGAAATTAGAAATATTATGGTCCTGACTTTGGCATTCAATGATATATCTTTAAACTCAAGATTCACCCTAGTTCCTTCATAATTACCCTTTCAAGTCTTAGTCATCTTCAGACTGTTTGATTGTTACCATTTTGATCAATAACTGAGGTATATTATAGAAAATTTTAAAGAACTTTGATATCTTCATAGAACCATAGAAGGACAGAATCACAGAGCTGAAAGGGATCTCAAGGGCCATCTGGTCCAACTCCCTCCCATGCAGGAATACAAAACTGTTTTTGTTCTTTCAGTTTTGTTGGATGTATTTTAAAAATAAAAAGGAGCACACACCTCAAACACTCTTGAAAGACATCTATCCAACTGCTGTTTGAAGACCTTGGAAGAACAAGGGTCTACCATCTTTGAGGTGGTCTATTCCACCTCTTTTCTTGTAATTTGAATCCACCGGTTCATGTTTTACACTATGAAGCAGCAGGAAAAAAAAAAGTTTACTCCATCTTCTATATGACATCTCTTCAGATATTTAAGGCAGTTAGCATGTCACCTATCTTCTCCAAGCTAAAGACACCTAGCTCACTAAGTCATTACTCTTAAGATTTGGTTTCCAGACCTTTGATCATCCCATTCTGATTTTTTTGAGCAATCAATAAAGCAAGTCACACAATGAATCTCTTTCAGAGGCATACCATAACAGAATGAATGGGTGCCTGATTGTGTCCCAGAAGCTGAGAGACCAGATACCTAGGAGGGTCACACAAGGAGGAATGGTAAAAATGAAGCCTTCCTTTTCAATGAGTAATGGCCATATCAGCAGAAGATAGTTTTTTCCTGTCTCTCCATATAATGGTCAATAGGAAGATAGAGTGCAGCTGAGCTTTTGCCATCAGCTATATTCCACTAATCCATGTCTGATGCCTGCTCGAATCCTGTTGGTTAGTCCCATTTAGTGTAGACCCACTGAATCAATTGCTGAATGGTGAGTGAATGCCTAGGAAAATGCAATTGATTTAATGGCTCTATTTTAGAGCCTACTAACAAAAGCACATAGCCAATAACTTTATCTCTCAGAACCTCTTAAGGACCCCCAGGAAATCCTGGACATCACCTTCTGCCAGCTGTCAGAACGTAGCTGACAACAGGCAGTTGCTCATTTGGCTGCCCTTATCCCCTACCTGCCAACCCTTACATGTCCAAGGAGGGAATGGGAAGAAGCCAACCAAGGTCTTCCCATCACTGCCTAAACCACCAATTCAGATAGCTGGCAATGGGTGATCCTCTCCAAATTCAGATGAGAAGACTTTCTCCCCACCCTCATTAGAATGTATAGGCAAACTGCTCAATTTTCAAAGATGTTCTTGCAGAAGAGAGAAAATTGGTTAAATATTTCATTTTTTCTCTTGTGGGAATGAATAAGTCAAGCAACCAGATGACAACAGCATAGGGACTTCAGCTAACTCTTATCTGTATTTACCAGGCACTATCGGTACTACTTTGAATGTCTTTTCCTTTGAAAGCTCTATGGTGAGACTTTAAAACTATAGTTTCAGTAATTCAGCCTAAAATCACATTAGTCTTGTTCATAGCTACATTAGAAGCATGGAGTGTTTTTATACTATGAATTATGCTGCCTTTAAATTTAAACTCAAATCTCTGATTGAATCTGCATTTCATTATCTCTCGGCATTTCCCCCTTTTTAAATTCAAGATTCAGGTATGCACTTCTAACTTTTAAATCCATTTAAAGCCAGTGCTTTCTTGTGAGTAGAGACTGGACATGAAAATGAATCACTATCTTTTGAATGGCGCAAGTTTAGTGTCCAGATCATTTACTGTGCACACTTGTAGACACAAATTCTCCATCTTTCAGGAATCCTACTACAACTTGAGAGGAATGTGAAGTATTCTTGCAAAATGCTGGTTTTCGATGATATTGACTGTCTTGATGTACTAAGCCTGATACTACACTGCTGATATGTTCATAAGGTACTTCACCTCTAGCATGAGAATAATACAAGGATTTTTCCCCCCACTGAAATCTATGAAACTTGTATGGAAAACGTATGCTATATTTTCTCTTTGTGAAATAAAGCACACACACTCATATAGACACAAACATACTGGCTGATTAATGAAAGAGCTGCCAACTTAACCAATGCATCCTGTTATTACAAAACCCATCCAAAAAGGCAGTGGGTATTACAGTTCTATGAAGTTTGTACAGTTTATGCAATTTGTGCAATTAAAAAAAATAAAAATAAAAATAGTACTCACAATTGTAAACTCTTGGGGAAGGAGGAGAAATTTAGTTTCTTATTCTTAAGCATGATAACATGACAAACAATGTTTAATGTTCCTTTCATTTATTAGCACAAAGCAATGAGAGATGAAATTGGAAACTGTACAAATGACTCCATACTAATAGGTGCCTGTTTTTGCTTGAGAACCAGTCTCTATGTTGCCAACAGAGCTGCTACTAATGTTCTGCTGCCAATATCTCCACCCCTTCACTGCACTACAGGAATCAAGCATGTGCATTTTTAAAAACATTTTTAGATTTGCAACTGGATTTCAATTACGATTTGAACAGAGTAGGATTGAGCCATCAGTAATAAGAACCTCCCTTCTAATTTCATATTATTGCTTCCATGAATATTAGTTCATAAAACAGCATGCCCTAGATAATGGATATGAGAAGTAATCAATTTCTTCTATTTGGAAAGTATCTGAAAAGAAAGATTTCATGAAATTTTTATTCCTTCTCTTGCCCATTGATAGCAAACTACTTTACATGTGAGTAATAAACAGGGCTAAGCAATAAATATTTCTGAGCTCGACTCTCTGGAAAATATTTTTTGGTCTGAAACAGGGTATGTTATATTGTTTGCAAGCTAAAAAGCAGCAAAAGTAAGCAACACCAATTCCCAGTAAGCACCGTGTACATATATGTGAAATTCTCTCTAGACTTTCGTTGTAGTGGTACACTAAAGTTTGAGATCAGTAGGGTAAAACATCAACCTTAAAACCAGGGAAATTTGAGGAGCTCCAGTCCTAAGTAGTCATTAAATAAGCATGTCCAAACAAAATGCACACAACACAACAACCTATGGATTCCGGCTGTGAAAGCCTTCGACTTTACATCAAAATGCAAAATGTCCTCTTCTTCTCTTTTCATCATTTTCCTACACAAGAAGTCTAAGGAGATGTTCCTCTGCATGTGGGCCATGCAAATGGAACTATTATTGTTTTTGCTGCTGACTACATGGAGGGTGTTTACATTTAGGAGAACCTCTCCTATACAGACTTATTACCCTTATCTATAGGAGAACGATGGAACTAGAATTGGAAGAGGCCAGATTAACTGAATTCCCTTGTTGCATGTTGTTTCCACCCAGCTACCCAATGAGTTAATAAAGCTACACTCTTTGTGAATTCTAATATAAACCTCACTAATCTGCATCTCCTGGGCAGACCTTAGAAGGCAACTTTTAAGAAGAATTATTATAATGACATGCTAAAGCCATTGCTAAATAAGCAGTGGTAGGATGATGCTGTGAGGCTCAGCCCATCCTTCCATTGCTGCCCCGTTGTGGAAATCTTTGGCATATCACTTTTTCTTAAAAGCTGATTTCCACATATCACTCCTTGGCTGATGTGCAGATTGGAATTCAGTTTTGCTCCCACATGCTGGAAAGATGACTCGAGGCAACATTATGGAATTAAGTCAGGCCACATCTTTTTTGAATTAACTAAAACTGGAGCAAACATGGATAATTTAATACCAAATAGGCTGATAAATTAGAGACTAGGCATTAATAACACAATGGTGCCCAAAGCAAAAGTGTAACAACAACCTATATCTATGTAACAACTCAGAAAGGAAGCCATCCCTTCTACTATCCCAAGAGAGTAATGTCAAAGGAACTGGCAAGGAAATATATTTCAGATTGCTCATTAGAGTTTGCTAACCCAAATTAGTCTGTCGAACTAAACTTCCCATCTCAAAGGTGACCAGCCTAACATATCCACCATACTAACAAATGGGATCTAATTGCAAGCCTGAAAGGAGGGCTTCATGTAGAGCTCTCCTAAGGTATGACGCCTTGTGAAATCAACTCCTTTTTAGAGGCTTTGCTTACCTTGGGGATGGGGATAAAGCAGTCCCTAGTATAACACTGGAAGTAAACAGCACTCCATAGGCTCTTACATTTTTCTGAAAGTTTCAAGAACTTTGGCACAGTTCCCTCACCTTTGGCCAGTCTTCCGTTCCAATAAATGTTTGGGTTAGAAATGTATTTGTAAGGACAATAAGTTTCCCAGAATTTCATTAAGTTATATAAAAAAATAGGACCTACAAACTGAAAGAAAATACATTATTTCTAGAGTACTGTGTAGGAAAAAAAGACACCCACATGGGATATATAGATAAGAACTGGCATATTATGAAAAATGTGGGGATTTTCAAGTATTAAGTGCTTGTATTGGAAAGCAATCAGGAAATTTCATAGGCAAGGAGGTGGCAAAGCCCACATTCCAGAATAACTACAGTTTAATTGAACAAGTAAACATAACAGCAAACCATTCAGCAACTGCACTGCAGATTTTGTAGGGAAAATGTTTGGATAGGAACTAGATGCATTGCAAGTGTCCGTTGATAGGGAGACAAGGTGGAATTGCTCTTTAGCTGGAAACACTAGTAATCAAGACTAAGAAGCAACAGGCAGAACATAGAATTTCCAGCAAATGAAAGAATTCATTACTAGAGTCAGATAGGCAGTAACTAGCAAAGACAAGCTCAAAGGTGTAGAACAAAGAATATAAATGGAAACACATGAGATAACAAAGAAGAAATAATAATAACTAAAAAGAAAGTTTGCATGTATGGGGAAAAATCCCACAAACAGCAGTGAGAGGAGAAAGATTCAAAAGGGGTGGATGTGGAGCTACTACTTTCTCTCACCTATCCTCTCACCTATCATTCTACACATCTATCCACACACAAACTACTGTTCATAACTATATTAATCCATCTGTTTAGCTATTCCTTTAGAGGTCTTTTCCGCTGCTTTAATCTCTTTCCTTTTTTGTTTTCCCTCTACTCTTTCTCTTCCTTTCCCCAGACCCTTGTGAAGAAAACCTATTTGCTAATAATGCACTTGTCTCCATGGTGAGAACACAATTCTTTCATATAGGCCTTTGCGGATTGCAAGCCATTGTAATTTACCAACCACTGGCCCTGCATGTTGAAAACTAAGGGTTAAAAAGCTAAATGAGAAATATTAATGTTCAAAGATCAGATTCGAAGTTTCTGGGCATCATGCTAGTCAAATCAAAATATAAAAGAGACTCAGCTGTTCTCTTAGGAAAAAAAAATACAAGAAGTGGATGACGTTGATTCTTGAGTGAACCAAAAGCTGAGATCATACAGAGATGGAGTCTCAGAAGATTGGGAAACAACTTCTAACATGGTGCATATAAAGGAAGCATTGCAGACCTCTTGGTTTGGCATTTTTGGGAAGCACTAAACTTGTCCCCATATCAGATTAAATCCAGGTAAACAGAACATATATATACTGGTAAATCACAGCAGTACAGGGGCAATTACCTATGACTGACCCATAGACACCAATTTTAATTGGCTAACTGCAGACTCCAGGATCAGTGAAAATTCTTTACAATGCCTAATTGAAATGCTGGTTCTACAAATAAGAGTTATAACGTTCTTTAAATAGATAGAGCTTAACCATCTGTAACAATGCTCATAGCTATGGCAAATCAATGCAATACATTGAAAACACTGCAATGCTAACAAATATTGAAATGTATCTAAATGCATATATGAGATTTATGTATTATATAAACTAATGTCCCTTGCCACTGCAATGTCCTATAGCACCATGTGCCTTATAAGTATGAGAAGTGCTCCTTATAAGATATGATATTTGTAAAAGTATGGAAATATTGTGTCAGGGTGGGCAACTGTGGAAGGCTAAAGCACCACATTAGCCCCCTAGGAGAGTTAGGAGGGCTGGACCTGCTAACCTGCAAAATGTGGTGGAAATGCACATCACATCACCTAGCTGACATTTTAGAGGAGTTTGGTCCAAAAAAAGCTTTTTTTGAAAAAAATTGCAAAAATTGTTTTTGATCTGTGGGGGGCAAGGGGCCTTCAGTGTGTATTTTATAGCATTCTGTAGAAAAAAATGGGGGGAAGGCTGGGGCCCACGAAAAACATCCTGGGGGCTGCATGTGGCCCATGGGCCACGCTTTGCCGTCCGCTGGTCTGTGTGATATACGAACCTCTGCAAGGACTATGTACCTGTGTATGCTAATTGCTTTACATACTAAATATACTGAAAAAGAAGACCCTTTGTAAAGCCACAAGTTTTATT
Source organism: Iguana delicatissima (assembly GCA_948472985.1). NCBI lineage: Eukaryota > Metazoa > Chordata > Lepidosauria > Squamata > Iguanidae > Iguana > Iguana delicatissima. The sequence continues at coordinate 246,058 of CAOKZL010001689.1, read as the reverse complement.
CTCTTTTTCTGTTTGTTATTGTTGTTGTGTGCCTTCAAGTTGTTTCCCACTTACGGTGACTCTAAGGCAAACCTATCACATGGTTTTCTGGGGTTGAGAGTGTGTGATGTGCCCAAGGTCAGCCAGTGGGTTTCCACGGGTAAGTGGGGAATCGAACCCTGTTCTTCAGGGTTGTAATCCAGTGCTCAAACTACTCTACCACACTGTCTCTCCTCTTTTAATGTCCATTTCCATTTCCTAAAAGTCCAAAGCTTGGGAATTTATGTGACCAAAATGTTGAACTATAAAGAAGTCAATCTACATACAGATTCACAAACGCAGAGCAAAGAACTCTCACTACCTCAACAAAGAGATCATGGTAAGGGAGCCACACTTGTTTCCCCTTGGTTGCTGTCTGTATTACCTCTGGCTTGTTTTTCAAGGGCCGTCACAGTGCTTTCACTAATTGATGAACTGCCTTCAGCTGAGTTCAAAAAGAAACAAACATGGTTTCTCACAGAGCTGCAGGATGTGGAATGCGGAGCTCTGATTGGCTAATTAGGTCTGACTTGGTAACTGAGAGCCATGAAGCTATAAATCATCAGGACAGGGAGCCTGCTGGTAGTGTACTGCTGTGGTGCATGGCTGGTATTATCTATGGAAAATCCCTCTTTTGAGGTAATAAAATAAAATCAAATAAATTCTCTATCACACAAATTCCTTTCCTTGTGTTGAGAAGTGTTGCCTTTTCTGTAAAATAGTGGCATTTAGTAAAAAGTCCAAAAATGAAAAACTGTGAGAAAAATGTGCAAAAACATCCCTGATCTTGCCAAGTGAACAGTAACAATGTTTGGGATATTAATCCATCTCATGTTACAGTTAAATAATTCTGATCAGATACAGGTAAGCAACTTAATCATTCTTCTTTATCATTTTCTGGTCGGCCTTTTTACTTGGGAAACATAAATGATTCTGTGAAGCTCTGCTCTGCCAATGACTGTGTCTGGTTTTGATAACTGTTGATGGAATAGACCAGGTGGCCACTTACCATAAATAAATCAGAGAAATGCCTCTGGAAAAGCAGAAGGTGCAACTCTATCCCTAGCACAATGACAGTTCAGTCCAAAAGATGGTTTGCCAATACAGAATAAATTGTGATTGCAAACTGTATGGGGTGGTGGTGGTAGGGAGGACCTCTAAGAAGAAACTTGGAAGCTTTGTTTAGGATTAGGTCAACAAACAGATTAGTATCCTTCCAGATGCTGCGCTATTCAGATGAAAAAAAATAATGGCCTTGCAAATGTCAAGACAGACCAAAACAGTTCTGCAGACAGCTTGCAGATGAGTGAGGGAACCACACCCCCAAATAATAAGTTGTAGGCAAAATAGGTACTGTATAAGAAATCATTTTAGTGAGCCATATGGGTAATAAAGTTGTTATAAGGTCTCATAAAGAGGTGCTGTTATTCATACTCAGCTGGTCAGTTAATTAAGGCATTGAAAGAAAAGACTGATAATGTACCATTTACCAGACATGGCTCCTTATGTTACTACATTACTAACATTATGTTATGCTACTATTGTTAGTTGTTGTTGTTGTTGTTTTAGTATTATTACGCATAGTGTGTCAGCTGAGTTGGATGTGTTTTACTTCTATATATCTTTTATGATTACTTGTTTAGGTTTTGTTGATCTGATTTGAATGGGTTAATATAACTGCAAGAAACTTTGATTTAACTTTAAAAGAAGTAATTACTTCGTTGCTCACAGGAAGAGGAAGAGTGGTTGCTTGGAACACAAGGCATAATAATTGCTGGTAGACTTAGGGGGATATAGACAAAGTTCAATACAGTAGGAAAAAAAGGGAAAAACCACAAAACACAGGTGGTTGGCTTGATCAAGGAAACTATGGCCTTACAAGCACATCTCGTGAGAGTAAAAAAGAGAATCTAATTTGTTCCATATATGTATGAAAATGGGAAACATTTCTTGTTTCAAAGCAAGACATATCCAACCAAGTTAAAATGCTAGAAAAGTCCCCTACCTAAAGTAAAAACAGGGTGGTTAAAAGAGATACAAAAACTCAGCATAAAGGAAAATATGAGCAAGAAAATTTCTGAACTTCAGAAAACTGTGCAAAAAAGTTGTGCCAGTCTTTGAGGCTGATACAGAATGATACTCAGGAGTTTCTTTTTAAAAGGATCCAGAGTGAAGGCTACAGTTCTAGAATGTTTCTGGAGTTGTTTTTTTTTTCAGGAGCCAAAACCATATTTGAGAATTAGCAGAGGCCCCAAAGAACTCCTGCACTTCAGAGCTCCAGCTTGCCAAGCTATTGAGAGAAGCAGAGATAGCAGTTCCAGAGAAAATTAGATAAATAAGAATGATTAACACATGATTTCACTGGTCTATTAGTAGCATATTCAATGCTTGTATTTCAAAGACTGTGAAAATACTTTGAAAAGCTTCATGTTTACTACATTCTATAAATGTTAGTCATTTCCATCTCATCCCAACAAGCTGTTGCTGAGCTTACTGTTAATAAATTGTTCAGTGAATTGCCAAAAACATACGGCATTAATTATATTGAAGAAGCGGATGGTAAAATATGAAAAGAACTATTTCTGTGGATTCATTCATAACATTATTTAGAAAGTGTATGTTCAGTAACTGCAATGCAGAACATACACAGTTCAGCACTGAGTTTTGCTTTCGCTAATCAGCAATTATCCATTTAGTACTGTCACTGAATTTTTCTGGCACAGAGTGGAGGAAAAAAAAGGTAACATAGCTCTCTAATTCCACACTTTCTGTCTGTCCCTTTAAATCTAAAATCTACCGTATGCTCTCCATGTAAAGAGATGAACACTTATTACAAAGACCTGTTGGTAACATGAGCAGATCCTCATTAAGCCATACTCTCCCCCGACTCTCAAGAAGAGCAACATAAAGGAAATATGCTGTGCTACAGTGCTTCTCTGAAAGGATATCGTTTTTGTGTGAAATAAAACAAAGATTTTTTTAAAAATCTCCTTGTAAGTATTTGAAAGTATTGAAGTGAGCAAAAAACACAAACGTTTACCACTCTCCAGGAGCTTTGAATCAAAGGTCCCTCTAGGCTTTGCAATGCCTCTTGGAATTTCTCTGCCATCCACTTTTAAATGCTTTTATTTTTTTTAATCAACTACTTACCTGTCTATAAAAAATTTAGCTTCCTACCACAAAAATATGCAACGACAGTGATATATACTAATCAGACATGTTACTAGCAGGGCAGTAATATATAGCTATTTTTTTTCATAGCCATTATTACTTATGAAGACCCCTTTCAAAAGAAACAAAAAACAAAAACTGTTTCCCATTGAGATTTTATAGAAGCACAGGTCTATAGTGGCTAAAAGGGACAAAATCACCACAGTATTCCCAACAAACAGTTACTGGAAAATGAAATGGTCTGATCAGAATTATTTTTGTCATGTTGGGGATGTGATTATATGAACATCACCAGCAGTTACTGTTGTTCAGAATTCATTTTTATCATGGTTTGTCATGGAGTTAGTCCAAACTCATACAATGCTACTTCAGTTTTCTAACACTTTATGTGTGGATAATACCAGACTTCAAAAGTTTTCCAGTTTAGAACAGTTAGACTGAGAACATATTTGTACTGGTAGTTTTACAAGAGAAATAAAAACAATTGCAGAAATAGGAAATGAAAAGGGAAGCTGACATTGCCTTTCTGTTCTGCCTCCTAACTTCTCTGTTTTTTTCATTTAAGGTGGCTTCTACTAAGATGGTTGTGAGACAGGAATCAGTAAAAGATTTTGATATGAAGTAGGACAGACTATTCTTTAGATCCATTTCTGGAGAATTTTAATTTGGAATTATTAGATTGACCCCTTGTCTTTTGGCCTGTGTAGTCCCTCAGAACTCAGCTCTGTCCCCAGTGCTATTAACATCTACATGAAACTGTTGAAAGAGATTGCCTGGAATTTTGGGGTTCAGTGCTGTCAAAATGCGGATGACATCCAATTTTATTATTTCTTTTTGTCACAAGCCAGGGAAGTAGTTTTGGTCCTAATCCAGTGCCTGCCATCAGTAATGGGCTGATTGAGGGTAAACAAATCGTAACTTAATCCAGACAAGATGGGGATACTTCTGGTCAGTCAAAAGGCAGATCAGGAAATAGGGATTCAGCCTGTGACAGATGGGGTTAAACTCTCCCTGAAGACACAGGTTCGCAGGTTGAGGGTGCACCAGGATTCAAGTCTAAGCCTAGAAGTCCAGGTTTCAGCAGTAGCCAGGACTGCATTGGCACAGTTAAGGCTTGTGTGGCAGCTGCGCCCATTCCTTGAGACATCAGATCTGGCCATGGTGACACATGCCTTGGTTACATCCTGGTTGGATTACTGTGATGTGCCTTATGTGGGGCTGCCTTTGGAATTGTTTGGAGAATTCAATTAGTCCTAAGAGCCGCAGCCAGATTGTTAGCTGGGGCTGGCTACAGGGATCATCTAACCCTTCTGTTGCAACAGCTCCACTGGCTGCCAGTCTGTTTCCAGGCACAATTCAAAGTACTGGTGATGAGCCTTACAATGGCTTGGGTCCAGGGCATTTGAAGCACTGCATTCTCCCTTATGAACCAAGCTAAGATCTATCCCATCCAAGCCCTAGTTATTTCCTACCACCATGATAGGCAGCCATCTATAGAATATCCACAGATTATTTGAATGTTTGATTTTAATTGCTTATTGTAACTTTAATTCATATTTGATTGTTTAATTCAGATTTTAACTTTTGTATTCCATGATTTTAACTATGTTTTTTTTAAAAAATATTGTAAGCTGCTTTGAGTCCTTACTAGAAAAAAAGTCAGAGAGAAATAAAGAGAAGAAGAGGAAGAGGAAGAAAAAGAAGAAGAGGAGGAAGAAGAAGGCAAAGATGTCACCAAACGGGGTTGAGTGAGTGTCTCCCATGCCTTAAAAGTCTTTTAGAAGCTCACACTTCTAGGTATTCTGATTGTGAAGTACTAAACAAAATTGTACTAAGAAAGAAAAATCTAATGTCAGATTCTTCTACAATAGCTGCCAAAGTGGACGTTCTTTAGATGATTGCCTATTATGATGTAGGAAATAACTAGGGCTTAAAGGGGAGAATGGGACACTCTTAAGAATAAACCATTATTGTTCCTAAACTTCAGTACTCCAGAATGATCACAGAACAATCTTGGACACAGTTTCAAATCATAGGTATCTGGCTGACATATGAAAATATATCCAAACAGTTTTCTCTAACACACACCCCTTCTCATAATCAGAAAAAAGCCACAAGCGGAATCTGTTTGCTTTGTTTATACAGCACGTAGAATATAAGCGATCGAACCCTCATTTTCAAATGTTTACCCTATCAAAAGCATCATTAGGCTATATTTTCTAGGTAGCATGTAGAGTAAACTAATGCACATCAAGACTGCAGGTGTTGATTAGACATTTCTGTTCAAAATGAGAATTGCAAACACTGTTACATTTAAATTGTCCTCTTTCCCCCCCCCTCCAGAAATAGAGTTAATTAATTCCACTGAGACTAAGAAGTGAAGAAATGTAAACTTCAATGAAAACACAGGTTAAGAAGAAAGAATGCTGAAGAGATGTACTACCTTAACTGGTTTACCAAAAGCCTGCTTGCTTTCCCACTTGGTGGCAGTCAAAAGTTCCCTGGTTTGTTTGCAATAAGTGTAAAATCAAAATAATTTTCATGGAAAGCAATATTCAAAAACAAATGTTTGATTTTCAGTGACCTGGTTACATACAGATGATGAGGTTTTCCGGATTGCTCATAAGTAATAGAAAAAGACGTTGATATTTTTTTTAAAAAAAAAGTTTACTGAATAATAATATAAATGGAATCAAACACTTTCCTTCCGAAATACATGCAAATGTACAACAATTTTCCCCTCCAGGTTTTGGTATGGAAGCTCTTCTGAAGAAATTGTTGTGCTATACTTATTTTGCTATTCTACTCAACCTGTGGGTCCCCAGATGTTCGTGGACTTCAGCTCCCAGAAGCCCCAGCCACTATGGTCAATGCTCAGGGCTTCTGGGAGCTGAAGTCCACAAACATCTGGGGACCCACAGGTTGAGAACCACTGTACTATTTCATTTGCCTTGAAGTAGAAAAGTAATGTTAGTTTTCATATGAAGTCAGGTTTCACTACTGGATGGTGAACTTAAATGAAACAGAAAAACCTCATGTAAGTTATCTATACAGGCTGGATGAATGATTTCATACAATTGCAACCAAAAAACCCTCCTATAATTTAAGACGCCTCTTGCTGGAAGCACATGAGTGCCTTTACTTCCATGTATGGCTTACATGTCACTTCAAAAATATTTTGATGACCAAATACTCCCAGCACCAGCACCTAAAGTATGCATGTGCGCAAAAGAGAGAAGTAACCATGTCAATCACATGCTGCACAGCTGAATTCAATGCTTTCCTATGCTCTACTGATTCCACACAGTTCGATCATCCAGACACCTACCAGAACAATGTGGAGTGTGGTATGGAGGAAGGGAAAAGATTATTAGTTTTTGTCCATTTAGATATTAAAAACAAGCTTTAGTCATGAGGGGAAAGAATTTCATTGGATTTAGGAGTTTTGAGAAAGTAGCTTTATGGCATCTGACTGGCTGAGAAGAAAACTTTCTCTCAATTATCACATTTGTATATTATGGAATGTTTTTGAGAAACAGTATGCACTGAGGGTGATGATCTGCCCTGGCATCAGGTTGGTACAAATCAGTAGTAGGATTGTTTGGGGCTTGGGGAAGATCTACAGCATCTCCCCACTTTTCCATCCATTCCAGAAATGGAAAGAATATCCAAAAATATATGGAAAATAACAATGCTTTCAAAGGTTGTTTTCCATGTGAATTGTTTTTAACAAAACAACTCCCTTTCTCACACTGGGAAGCAAATTGCTGGAATTACTTGATGCTTTCTTTGAAAACTAATTTTAAACAATTACACCCCTCTGCTCTGACAAATGTCTTTCTCCTACACTGGTATTCCAGTAACAGGGAAATGAGCTATGAAGTTTTCCACAGGTGGGGCTAAACCTTGGCCTCCAAAGGTGGATCTATATTTCTGCACTAAGACAGAGACATCTGAAAATCCTATAATTTCTGCAATGAGGCAAGGCTGCAATTCTACACCCATGTGAGTGTAAGTTGCCTTGAACTTAGTGGGTTTCTTCTGAGTACACATTACAATGCAATTTTAGCAAACTTGGCTAAGCAAAACAGCCAACTGACCACTTAAAAGAGGGAAGTATCTGGATCTATCATACTCTGCTGGGAACTGGTTCTAGAAGAGCTCTTTTCTTTCCCCACCATCTATGTCTAATTACTCCCTTCTATCTTATTTTCCCCAATCCATACCATTTTATTTTGCAAAAAACTGAAAAGCCCCACAATTGTGTGTATGGAAAAAGAAATAATTTTTATAAGGATAGACCTTGTGTTGACTTTTACAGCTAGCATTTTTCAGCCTTAAAACTTACACGAGGACAATGACTATGCTACATAAGCATTTGTAGAATGCCTGCCACAACACTATACCAGTCCCAGATGAGCTGTTCATACTACTGCAATGATAAATAATAAACAATAATTTCTTTCTTACTTCTCAGTGCTGCAGTTTCCCAGCTACTATATTTCTAAAGAATGCAACATTAGTGTAATACCACTTAGGACTTACTAGGACTTATTATACATCATGAAGTGCTATAAAAACATGCAAAAGTAGTTCAGCTATTGTTACAGGACCACCTTCAAGCCTCTGAAAATTAGCCTTTTCAGCATGACATACTCAGAGTGGTTGGTGGCTTCAATGTCAGTGTAGTGGTAAATCTGGTCGGGGCTTTAGTTCAAAATTTAAAGGTGTTATCCAAGGTAAAGAATCTACTTAGGGAAAAAGTGTTCAGCACTTAAGACAGTTTCTTTAAACTGTGCATTAAAATCAAGACCAGTTTCATTGTCCAATGATATGGAAGCCATCAGCTGCCACAGGACACATCTACATTTTCAGACTACATGGAGAGGAAACCAGTATCATATCTCACTTGATTGCCATAATTTGAAAAGATTACTTTTTGTACAACAGCTTTCTAACATGAAGCTGCACCTCTGAGCTATACTCAAAAAAGTAACTTTCCAGGCTTTGTAACCTACTTCCAACCTTGAGCAGAGGTTGAGCGAGAGGAGGCGATGGGTGGGTCATCCTGGGCGGTATTTTTTGGGAGGCGACTAAACAGAACTGCCGCCCAGAATTCAGCATTTATCCTGCCGGAAGTAGAAGCGGCCAGGCAGTGCCTACTTCTCTTTCTCTTTTAATTTCCCCTTCTCTTCCCCCCTCCCACTCCCCCCACCCCGTGTCCCCCCTACAGCCTTGGCTTTCCCAGGTCCTTTCTGGAAAGACTGCTCCTCGTGCTGAAGCGCTGCCTACTCTTTCTCCATCTGGCAGCATTTCATGCTTGCCCCTTTGTTCTTTTACTTGCAGAGAAGCGGGGAGAGACTGTCTCATGTTTGTGTTGTTTTGTTTCCTCTTTAAATAGAGCACAGCTTGAGCTCTCACCAGCTTGGCGGGGGGACTTATCTGGCATGCGTGTTGTGATTCCTTTTGTGTGGGCAGTTTTTAAATGGGAAATTCCTCTTTACTAATTAAGTTTAGAAGCCATTATGAAGACTGTGCATGAGGAATGTTAAAACAAGGGAACAAAAATAACCATTACAGTGTTTTAAATCAATAGATTAATAAATGGGACCTGCAAGAAAATTTCACATCCTGGAGTGCTTCAGTTCATGTGCTCACTACACATGCCCTTTTCCAAGCTACAACATTCCAAGCAGGATCATTCTTCTCTCCTTCCCCCGTTTCCATTTTTTTAAAATTTAATTTTTTTTCCCCATACAGTAAAATAGAATCATAGAATCATAGAAACATAGAATTGGAAGAGACCACAATGGCCATCCAGTCCAACCCCCTGCCGTATAGGAACAAAAACTCAAAGCACCCTCAGCAAATGGCCATCCAGCCTCTGCTTAAAAACCTCCAAAGAAGGAGACTCCACCACACTCCCAGGCAGCATATTCCACTGCCAAACAGCTCTGACCATCAAGAAGTTCTTACTGAGGTTTAGGTGGAATCTCTTTTTCTATAGTTTGAATCCATTGCTCCTTGTCCTAGTCTCTGGAGCAGCAGAAAACAAGCTTGGTCCATCTTCAACATATCATTTCAAATATTCAAATATGGCTATCATGTCTCCTCTTAACCTTCTTTTTGTCAGACTAAACACACCCAAGCAGTTTCTCATACGGCATGGCTTCCAGACCCTTCACCATTTCAGTCGCCCTCCTTTGGATACGTTCCAGCTTGTCAATATCCTTCTTTAACTGTGGTGCCCAGAACTGGACACAGTATTCCAGGTGAGGTCTAACCAAAGCAGAATAAATTGGTATTTTTACTTCCGTTGATCTCAACACTACACTCCTGCTGATGCAGCCCAAAATTGCATTGGCTTTTTTAGCTGTTGCATCACACTGTTGACTCATGCTCAGCTTGTGGTCTACTGAGACTCCTAGGTCCCTTTCACACATACTGTTTCCCAGCTAGGTGTCTCCTGTCCTATATTTGTGCATTTCATTTTTTCTGCCTAGGTATAGGACCTTACATTTCTCTCTGTTGAAATTCATTTTGTTAGGTCTGGCCCAGTTCTCCAATCTCTTAAGGTCATTTTAAATTTTGATCCTGTCCTCTCGGATATTAGCAACCTCTCCCAATTTGGTATGATCTGCAAATTTGATCAGCATGCTCTCATCCTTTAGAAGCCTTGGTGCCAGCTGTGCTTGGCCCTCCAGTTCTGGTTTCTATGGGACTGGGATAACCATCCAATGAGACCATCCAATTAGACTGCTCTACTGTGCTTCAAGGATAAAGGTGTCCTTGAAGACCTCTCAGAAGCTGCAGGCAGCTGAAGATGCAGCAGATATACTACTAACTGGAAATCCATCCATAAACCATAGAATATCTCTTGAAAGGAACTGGACTGGCTGCGAATATATTTCTGGCTCAAGGTGCTGGAGATGACTGTGAATACCCTAAAATGATCCAGGACTTTGATCCTTTTAGAAGACCCTCTCCCCACATCCATCTGCCTGAGGACCCATCCAAAATGCTGCTGGATGGGTTCTCCTCTGGCTTACACCACTGGGACTGATACCTTCCGTGGGGACATGGATTGTGGAATGCCCTTGTCTTGGAGGCAAGATTGCCAAAGTGGGTTCATAGACTCATACAATCCTAGAATTGGAAGAGATTCTACCGGCAGTCCAGTTCAACCCCATGCTTCCATGCAGAAATACACAATTTAAGCATTGCAGACACATGGCCATCCAGCTTGCATTTTAAAACCTCTTTCCAAAGAAAGAGACTCCACCACACTCTGAGGCAGTGGGTTCCACTGTCAAATCGATCTTACTGTCAGGAAGTTCTTCCTAATGTTTAGATGGAATCTTCTGCCCAGTGGTTTGAAGCCATTGGTCCATGTCCTAGTCTCTAGAGTAGCTAAAAAGAAGCTTGCTCCATCTTACATATGACATCCTTTCAAATATTTAAACCCAGCTATCATGTCACCTCTTAATCTTTTCTTCTCCAAGCTAAACATCACATCCACAGCTTCCTCAGCTGCTCCTCATAGGGCTTCATGGTTTCCAGGACTTTTATCATTTTGGTTATCCTCGTTTGGAATTCTTCCAGCTTAGAGTCAATTTCCTTTTGAATATGGTGCCCAGAATGACAAAAGTGTTCCAGCTGAGGTCTGAGCAAAGCAGAACAGAATAGAGTGGTAGTATTACTTCCCTTGACCTTAATCTGGGGTCTGCAGAGCCCTCACAAAGGTCCACAAAGCCCTGCTTCTGGACACTGACAGTAGCAGTAGGGATGTGACAGCAGGACAGGGGTGTGCGTAGGCATTGAAACTGCTCCTTCGTTTGCAGTTTGAGCATGCACACACATACCAGGCTTTGAATCTCCACTCAGCTATGGAAACTTCAAAGAAAGGGAAATGCAACCAAGCTTGCCAAGAAAATCCTCATGATAGGTTTGTCTTAGGATTGCCCTAAGTCAGTTTTCAAAGGGGAGAGACATGATGGTTAGAAAGAACCTCCTGTCGTCAGCAGTACTTCGCTGTTGCATGCCTTTAAGTCACTTCTGATTTATGGCAAACCCAAAAGTGAACCAATCACAGGGATTTTTTCCCAAGATTTGTTCAAAGGGAGTTTGCCTTTGCCTTCCTCTGAGGCTGAGAGAATGTGATTAGCCTGGGGTCATCTGGTGTCTGAGTGGGGATTTAAATCCTAGTCTCCAGAAGACTTTAATAAATAAATAAATATTTGAAAATTTACATAAATATTTGAATAGTCATATCTAAATTCAAATATTTAAATATTGAGTTAAGTCTTGGGGCCCCTGGCAACAAATTATATTTCCAGGGGGCCCTAGTAATGAAAAGATTAAGAACCACTGACCTAGATTCTATACTCCTACTGAATCACATTGGCTTTTCTTGCTGACACATCACACCTTAATCTACTAAGAACCTTAGATCAGCTCATGTTCTACCAAGACTCCTAGATCCCTTTCACATGTACTGGTTTCAAGCCAGGTATCACCCATCCTCTGTGCATTTCATTCTTTCTCCCCAAGTTCCTAAATACAGGTAGAAAAAGAAAAAGAGAAAACAATAATACATAGTCACATCAGTTGATCATGTACACTCCATAACATAAATTGTTTTCTATTTAACAGGTTAGTATTCTATTATAATTCACTTATACATTAACCAGATCTTTATCTTAGACCCTTTCCGCACACGGTTATTAAGGCGGGCCAATGCGTCTTGCCACGGAAGTCTTCTGCACGTTGGAGTGGACTAGGTTCAGTTTATTTACCTTCGTACCACACGTAATTCTGACTAAATGCGCCCCCATGTGGTTGTAAAGTGTGCTATTTGAAAACCGTAAGAAATTGGTTTTCCAATTTTCCAGATCGATCCAATTTGTACTTCCACAGTGGTGCAGACATGTACATTCGCGCCAATGTGAATTGGTGGTCAGGGGAGGGCTCATGGGAGGGGCCAGGGGGTAGTATCGACTTTCACACGTATGCAAGTATGCAATGACGTACTAAACCTTGCAAAAAAAAAAAAAAGGGGCCAATCACAGCCAACGGGGCAGGGTGAGGGGAGTAGCAGGAGTGGCCACGGCGGAGGCAGTGTGGATTCATGAACTCACACTCCTCCAAATCAGAATGGAACATATGCAGTAGCTGTGCGGAAGGAAATGAGGGAAAGTCTGCCTTGTTTCGAGCACAGAAAATCCAGTAAGAAATGGCACGAACCAATTCACCAGCCTCATGCAGAAAGGGCCTCAGTGGCTGGGTTTGCCTGGCCTCAGCTTTCACTGAGAAGGCAAGAGGACCAACTGAATGGAACACCTCCCAAAGCTGGACCTTTGGGTCAGGCAGAGAAGAAGGGAGGGAGAAAAGGAGGAAAGGAGAGAGGAGGACCCCTGAGGAGGTGGGGAGAAGCGCCTGTCTTCCCCTCTCACCTCCCAGACCGGGGACAAGCCCAGCACAGCTGAGCCTCTGAGGAAGGAAGGAAGGAAGGAAGGAAGGAAGGAAGGAAGGAAGGAAGGAAGGAAGGAAGGAAGGAAGGGTGGGCCCTCACTGCTGTGGGAATTGCTGGCATGCCTCTGAGCACATGCAGAGCACTCTCTCTGATACACGTGCCCAGAGTCCAATCACCCAATGCCAGTCTAGCAGTTTTTATGTGGTATTTTGGATAGGTCCTCCCTCCCCTGAGAGGGGCGGCACACTCAGGGACTGCTCCCGGGTGTAGCAACAGCTTGGTTGCTACACCACTGGCTTTGAGGTAAATGTCTGAATTTAGAATAGGGAAAGCTTCATGGTCTCTGAATCCATTCTGCACCCTCATTCTATTCTTTGTTCATATCAAGTTGGAAAACTGCTTTTTTTTCAAAACACTTCTTTGTGTTTCTTGCCTAAGAAATGCCTATGGAATTCATGGGGTTGCCATAAGTTGGCAGGTACTTGAAGGCCATACAAACACACATACTACAAAGCCTATCATAAGCCTTCACAAATGTTCAGATTTATAAAGTAAGTAACATACTCAGAAGTTTGGCAAAAAAATTAAAACTATTGAATAAACTTAGTTTAATACACGTGCCTATGTTGTAGTCAAACAGCTAAGGTCCATATAAACTGTTCAAGTTTTGCAGAAGTTTGTTCAGAAGTTGGTATTCAATTGTTGCCATTCTGATGATGAAAGCTTTCATCGGTGGAATGATCACAGGGCGCCTTTTGGTGATGGCTATTCCTCATGTATTCAGAAATACTGTTCTGAAGAGTTGAGGGACCATTCAGAACAGTGTGATTGGAAATTCTGCTGGCAGATAACTTCCATCAGAAGAGAGGTATCGATTGGATACCACCTGGCATTTTGGGTGTATATATGGCAGTTGAGATGTAGGGCTGTCAGTTGTGATCCTACTTCCTTTCTTTACGTATTCACTGAGCATGGACCTATAATTCAAAAAGGGACCTCAATCTTCTCTCTCTCCATATATATTTTGTATTGTATTAGATATGGGAGAGTCGTCCAGTTCAGGATTTGTTAAAGGTCTCCAATTTTTCTCTAAAACTTCTTTTTAATTTGGATCCATAGCAGATCATGAGGCTTTTATTTTGTTTTGGTTTAGTTTTGGCTGGAAAATCACAGGAATTTCTATTTAAATTTTTCAATTTGCATGTCCAGAGGCAATTGGCACTGGGAGAAAAGATGCAGACACAGGAATTGGGAGATAACAGGCCATAACTTTATTGGCTACAGCTGCTTAAGGTTGGTGTGTGCATGGGCCTGGATCCAGGCATCGATCAACTCGCCATTGACACATGAGACCGACATCTGGCACCACTAGAACCGCTGGGGTGACAGGAACAGCCAACCACAGGAAACCAAGATCGACTTCCTGCGCTGGGGGTGTGGAAGAGATGAGCACCACCAGTGGGGCCAGGAAGGCCCCTTCCATCCCACCCCTTGAATCCCTGCAAAGGGGACCCCCAAACTCCAGCGATGACATGGGAGACCCTGTGCCGACCATCCAGGATCCTGTACCTATGCAACCATCCCAAAAGTTGTGACAGGTTCACAAGGAACACAAAACATACAACAGAAAATGCCACCAAACACAGTGCCATCACCAAGTGCCCAGACCCCACTGGAGCAAAAGTGATAAGAGCAGACCCAACTGGAGAGGTTGAGAGAAGTGGGTGACATCCAGCAAAGAACTGACTGAAAGCCGGGGCTGTGGGGAAATAAGTACCCAGCACTGGGCCAGAGAGAAAACTGCCCAGCCAGGGCAGCTCCTCCCCGCACCAACACAACAGTCAATAGATTCAAACCAGTGGTTTAAATCCATTGGCTACTGGCTCTCCCCTCCCAGGAGGCTATGCGGGCGTGCGCAGCCCCTTGGCAAGAAGAAAGACATGCTGAGGAGTGCCGTCTGCCCCAAATGCAAACCGCCCCCCCACTAAGTTAGATGGTTGCCTTTTGAAAAACAAACATTTGTAGTATGGCGTTGGTCTTCCCCTCCTTTTTTTGAGAATTGCGTCACAAGTTTAGATTTTCTGACAAATTACATTTCAGTCCATGTGTAGTTTGGGTTGTATAGGAGTCATGCAAATTGTTCAAACTCACAACAAAATGTGAACTCAGTTATAACACTCACCCATCTCTATCTTACATGTGTCAAAATGTTAGCTCAGCCACGTCAATGTAGTTTGCTGCTTTTATTTTGTTACAAGTATTGTGTAAACTCTAAGCCTCTGCCTCTGTCTTGAATAGACAACATGCAAAACTTGCTAAAAGAAATTATAAATGATTTACTTTATTTGAATTAAATTAATATATAATTAATCTACGAAGGACTGAAGCTCTATCTAAGATAACAAATGATACAATCAAGCCCATTTTCTATTGTTAGTCCCATTACAAGAAATCCACTAAGATCAATGAAACGTACAGAAAAGTATAAACTTACCAATTCCCATTGATTTAATGGATCTGTTTCAGTGTAGACTAACAAAGGAATTAAGGCTGTAAAGTTTTATTTAAGTATAGGCACACAGCTGGCTTTGTCTGGAGGAATGTCACAGATACAGGCTCAGTCAGTCTAAATATATTGAATTATTATTCTCTGGGCTGTGCTAATAGATTTGGATGTTAAGGATTTTTTTTTTTTTAAAAAAAGCCTTTTTTTCCACTCAACGCTTCCGGAACCACTGGAAGGTCAACCCAAGAAGTCCTTCCCCAAGTCACACGACTTAAAATGTGGGCTCAGCCCCAAGGAAAGTGGTGTTGTGTTGTGACCTAAAGAGGCAGAACCAGAGTCTTTCTCTTCACCAAATGGGTGCTGTAGGTGTTCACCAAAATGCTACTTCTCTCCTCCCGCTACCTGCCACTGCCACCATACATGTGCTATCTACACCTTGCCATACCTCTTTGTTTAAATTAGGGACATTAACTTCGTTTTATTTCCTTATTCTTGTACTCTCTGAGTATTCTATAAGCTGCACCTCTGCAGAATATGTCAAACCTACACTGTATATTTTTTCTTAGGAATCTCCTGTATCTTACTATTAATATCCCCATCTCCTTTCTAGAAAAGTTATCTGCATTTTCACTGATAAAATGCACTTCTGTTGACTTGTCAAAATCATTTAAAAAAATAAACTGTACTTTGAGAAACAGAACATTCTTGAATTTGATTTATTCATTTTTGCCATTTTGTGAGTTCACTAGCATTTTTTTTAAAAAAAGAAAATACCACAAGTTGCCCAAAATAGAACCTAGATAGTGAAAGAGTCAGGTTTAATTTGTTAACCAGAGAACAGTGACAGCAGTTGTAGTGATGTTGAAATAATGGGTATTTTATTTTGAGACTATAAGTATTTTTTTTTATTACACTGACAGTTAGCAGTAACAGGATTTATTCCTGGGATAGAATAAACTAATCTTAGAGAACAGTCTTATTTATTTTTCTTCCAATACAAAACACAAATGCATTCTGGTGAATGTGTGGAAATGTCCAATTTCTTTATGCTTTCATCTTGGCATTTATTTACAGAACTGGGCCAGATTATCTTTTTATTTATGAAATCCTGAATGGTTTTACAATTACTCTAGGGGTATATTTGTGTAACCAGAAACAACTATACGGAATATTAAGTCTTCTGTATTGCACTGAAATAAGGCAGCATGAATTACACCTACAAAGGTCCAAGCAGATATCTGTCTAAATTGCAACAATTCTAATCAGTTCTCATGACAATCTGCATGCTATAAATCAAGTACCATATCCCCTACAGATTATTCAAACATAGCATTTAACCAGAATTTTTCTGAAACTTTCTGGCTCTCTAACTAGAGTCACAGAACATGATTGTTTTTATAGATTTCATATTGGACAAGAATTTTCTTCCATATTCCTTTCTATTTAATTTCTTCCTAAGACATACCCAATGAGTCGAATCAATGGCCCTTCACTGTATCTAAAAATACAAAAATAGCCCAAAAGCCTCCAAAAATAATGTATTAATTTTAATACATTTATTTAATAAATGAACATTATTTATTTATTGTCTTCCAATATGGGAGCAACAAATAACTTTTTACTTCTAAGCTCTGTATTCCTCTACTCAAAAGTAAAACCCATTGACTTCAGTGGGGCTTAAAGGCAAGCAAATATGGATTGCAATGCAGCTTGAACAATCACAAGCAACTCTCACACATCTGAAACTGAGTGGATGGGTTATATCAGATACTGCAAATAATTTGCGGTTGTAATGCTCATTGTCCCTCTTTTAAACACTGTGCCTTTCCTGCCTAATTCTTTCCATTCTCTTTTTGACTTTTAGTCCATACTGAGGTGCTGTTCTCAGGTTGGTAAGTTTTAATAGTGTGTTTCCAGTGCCGCCAGGCCACTTCTCCCCCACTGTGCTGAACTGACACTATAGAAAACAGGACCTTCTCTTAAGCAAAGGACTGCTGACTTTACATATGGGGAAAAAGGAAACTCTGCTTCCTTAAATGCTGATTCAGCACAGTAGGGGATAGACAGACCCGAGGCAGCAGGAGCAGACAAGTTAAATTATCTATAAAAAAGTGGAAAATTGCAGCACATCTTGGGAAATTTTTTTTATCAAACCACACTTTTTTTATTCTCACAGGCACGATCCTCTTTTGCCTTTTTTTTATTTGAATCATGCTATCGTGACTAACGTTATTCTCTGTGACAGATAAATCAGGTTTCAACACTTCTGCAAGACAGTCTTAGATACAGCAAGTGAAGTCTGTGCAAAACAAATTACTTCTACACTCCACTCACGAAAGAGATTCTGAATAACTTAAATATAAATTCATATATCTAGTTTTTAAAAGCCAACACAGTTTTAGAGCTGCAAACAAAGGCATGAGATTAAAATGATTAAAGTGATTAAAAGGTTGAAAACATTGTTTTGTCGTGCTAAATATGATGCAGGGCACTGATCCAATTACCTAAGTAACTGAAGCTGCAATCCTCAAACAGCTACATGAGGGTGAGTTCCTTTAAACAAAAATAGCCACAGTGGCAAAAAGAATCAGGAGAAGCCGGAGCTTGGGATCCTGCTTTTTACAAGGAACTAGTCAGTCTACTTATTCTGATCACTTAACTCTTTATTACTTTTCATTGTTACTGCAGGTCAGAAAAGAAACTCACAGAGTGAAATTGTTGTTTGTTGTTGTGGGCTTTCACGTCATTTCCAGATGGGTTTCCCACTGAATTCCTCTGAGACTGAGAAAGTGTGGCCTACCCAAGGTGGGGTTTCATGACCAAGAGGAGAATTCAGTCCTTGGTCTCCCAAGCGTCCTGGTCCATATTCAAGCCACTACACCAGGACTTTCCAAACAGTGTGCCATGACAGTGTGTCACCTGAAGGATGTAGGTGTGTCACCTACAATCTTGGAAATGTATGTTATTACTCATTAATCATATATTTTTAAAAATATATGAAAAGTTTTCATGAGATATGTTGTGTCCCCATACATTTTGTTATTACAATTTATGTATGCATCTGTATGTCTTATAAGGGGTTAGTTTAACATCCAGTTTGCTAGTAAAACTGAATTACTGTGTTGCAAAATGATGCATGTTTAAGAAGTGTGTCACCAACATGAAAAGTTTGGAAAGTTCTGCACTACACCATGCTGAATCATAGAGTTACTTGTTACTATTGAGTTGTTTTGCTGTTACTATTATGCCATTGAAAAATACAGTAAATAAAGGACCAGAAGTACTGGTTCTGAATTCTGAAAAAAAAAGTCAGACATCACTAAATGATCCTACTCTACTTCTTGCTAACTACCCTGAATGACAACCTGTTTATAAAATGCAGTTGGAGATGGGACTTCCACTGCACTTAAAAAAATAATAAAACCCCACCCTTAGTCATGAGTGCAGTTCAAGTTTTTCATGTGTCTTCTCCTCTTATCTCTTTCTGCTTTTTGCTGGCTGTTCCTACCCTTCTCTTTTTCTTGCTAACTGCATCACACCGCACAAAGGGGCAGCACAAAGTATCCACCTATGAGAACCTTCCTCCTTATCCTCTGATTGTTCAGAGTTAGTCAGAATACAGCCAATAACAAGGAAGAAACCCCATTACATTACATTGAAAGATAGTAAATTAATATCCTTGGCCATTACAGGCAAAAAAAGGACACACAATTGCATCGCATTATTCAACCAAATAACTACTTACCAACCTAATTAATTAGACAAGTTACATTTAAGCTCTGAGAAAAAAATAGAGCAGACTGCAAGGAGGCCAAAAAGTTAAGAGTATATTCTGTGAGAGGTGTGAATAAGCAAGTATTCTAGTAGATTTGTGGGATTGTGACATCCTAGAATGCAACACAACAGCACTATTCGTAATACAGCAGAGGACTAGATGTCAGAAATGCTTAAAAATAGGAGAAACATAAGAATTGCTAATCAACCATGTAGTGACCGTATGACCTTTCTAATTGTCACATTTCACATTGCTAAACTATCACAGGTGCTTTAAAGAAAAATAGTAGCCCATTTTGCTATGGTTCTTCAGTTAAAAACACTATGATACGGCATTTGCTGACCAACCATGGAAATAATGAGATGAGAAAATGGAGACTGGGTTCAATAAGGGCCACTTTATTTTAACTGTCATCTATTTGACCTTCAAACCATGAGAGGTGCAAAAGGAGGAAGCAACTTCGGGCATGAACAGCTGAGGCAGGTGGTTTAAACCAGATTTCCTTCCAAGCTTCCCATGGATGAAACACCTGAACCTAAAAGAGAACCCAAAAGCTGGACCACCACTGGAAGGTCAACCCAAAAAGTACTTCCCCAAGTCACATGACTTAAAATGAGGGCTTAGCCCCAAGGAAAGTGGTGCTGTATTATGACCTAAAAAGGCAGAACCAGAGTCTTTCTCTTCACCAAATGGGTGCTGTAGGTGTTCATAGAATCATAGAATCATAGAAATGTAGAGTTGGAAGAGACCACACGGGCCATCCAGTCCAACCCCCTGCCATGCAGGAACACCCTCAAAGCACTCCCGACAGATGGCCATCTAGCCTCTGTGTAAAAACCTCCAAGGAAGGAGACTCCACTACACTCCGAGGCAGCATATTCCACTGCCGGACAGCCCTGACTGTCAAGAAGTTCTTCCTGAGGTTCAGGTGGAATCTCCTTTCCTGCAGCTTGAATCCATTGCTCCTTGTCTTGGTCTCTGGAGCAGCAGAAAACAAGCCCTCTCCTTCCTCTACATGGCATCCCTTCAAATGTTTAAACATGGCTATCATGTCCCCTCTTAACCTTCTCTTCTGCAGACTAAACATACCCAGTTCTCTAAGTCTATCCTCATAGGGCATGGCTTCCAGGCCTCTCACCATTTTGGTCGCCCTTCACCAAAATGCTACTTCTCTCCTCCCGCTACCTGCCAAGTAACCATGTATTTGTAACATCATCACAAACCAACTGTCATATTCCCCAATCAACAGTGCAGGATAGGCCAAAACACACATACACACACACGGAAAAGGGAAAACATTCTTACTTTGCCCTAAAGGGACCAGAAAAATCTGCGCTATATCAGACATGGGAAAGTGGGTCAATGAAGTCCAGCCAAAGTGGGGGACAGAAGGCGATTTTAGCTCCTTCTGCTCCATCTCCACCCCTACTTTGTCCATCACATTGTATGATGCTGTGTTGCACATGTACTGGCCTCTTTCCCAATGGGGGCCAGCAAAAGTATCTCCCAGCCCATAATGTTGCATGGAATGGAATGTGAGCCAGAAACTTTTTAGAGAAGTTTCATACCTGCAAACTAAGTATGGGCTGAGCTTTCCCAAAAAATGTGTTTAGGATGAAGGATTGCCAAGCCCTGGGAAATGCTGAAAATATGATCAATAAATGAATAATAAAACAAAGTTTTTGAATTTCCGCATATTTGCTAAACTTACCACCTATATCGGATTTCAGTATGATTTTCCTCCAGAAAACAAACAAATGCAAAAAATCCCCATGCTCATTAAGTTATATGCATATTTATTTAATTAACTCTAATATATATTGAGGTATTTATGTATTATGCATAGGCTGGATTTGTATTGGTTTAAATATAATCTTTTAAATTATGAGCTTTTTTAAAATATGAGCTTTTAAATTATTTTTAAAAAAGGATGGATAGTGTTTTTGAGTGCTTTAAATGCTTGCTCTAAACAAACAGGTGTTCCTCTCAATATACTAGAGATAGTTGGCTAGATCTATTTCTTGCTCTTGTCTGTTTCATGTGTGTTTTTTGCTCAGTTTGTTCTGCTCCACTTCTGCATCACTCTGTCAATTTGTTTTTTAAGGGAAAACTGTATGAATATTCACATTCCCTTTGAATCTATATTTTTCACAAAATAAGCAGCAATGTACTCATTGAAGCCTAAAATGCACAACTTTATATGCATTTTAACCTAAAATATTCATTTACATATGCATTTTGGTGCCTTTTTTAACAGCATCATACATACAATTTGGAGAAGTGCAGAAAACTGAAGAACTGCACCTGCTTCTAATCTTTGCATTATTCCAGGATGCATAAATAAAATTCAGTTTAACTAAATATGGCGAGCAAATGAGACCACTGAGCATTCCTACATAGGAATGAGAGATGCAACTGTCATATAAACTCTGTTTATTCAAGAGATATCTGTATGTCTGTTTGAATTTAATCCATTAGAGACCAAATTTTGCAGCAGAAATGTGGGAGCCCAAACAGGCTGCAGCTCTTTGACTGTCTCCCTTCACCCACCCTCAGTTATATACTGCTAGATAATTGCCTCCAGAACTGACAGGAGGTTTTAAAAAGAAAAACATGGAACAGCAGAACTGAACATTTAAAACATGGATAAAGCCAGTGAGCATTTTAGAATGCTTCCCTTTCCTCTTAACCTCTTCATGTATGATACCCTCATCCATTCCTCATTCACCAGGTCTCTCTGACTGCTATAAGCAGTTGGGGGTCCTTTAGAGTAGGGATGCAATTAAAAACAACTTGCCTCCTTCTAGGGTGCTATTGAGCCCTACAATTTAGCTGCAAGGAAAAGAACCAGTTTGGCTTTGAAGCACTGCCTGGAGGAGAGCTACCAATGGTGCTTCAAAGTAAAAACAGCAGCTTCGCCCTGCAGTCCAGCTTTCAATGGTTCTTTAACTAAAGCCAGATAATTTGTGCAAAGGGAAAAAAATCATCTACGTTTTCCACTACTGCTTCTTCTCCCATGAAATGTATAGGGATTCATTTTTTGTTTATTGTTTTTGAAATGGAGAAAATAGGAAAGCTTGTTGCTAACACCATGCTCTGAGCTGAACACTGTACTAAAAGGAGCACCTATCAATATTTGCACAACCTGTATTATTTATTCTATTGGTATAAAGTATTTAGAGTTAGGAAAGCAAAATGCATTTCCTTCATACTTTTAACATTGCCTCTTCCCTTGTTTTTAGTGGAGTGGCTAAATGGCTCTTCCTCATATTTGTGAGCTACACATAAACACTTGAAAATACTCAGCCTTATTTTAATAGCAAAAACTAAATATACCCATCTCCTTCATTCTTTCTTCTTTCCTCATATGATTTTGACTTTTGATCATTGCTTTGCCCTGCAATTTTTCTCCAAACCATATTTAAACATGGCAAGCACTATTTCAAGGAGATTGTAATTAGAGATATTGCCACAATATGAAACACATTGTTTCTATGTGAAATCTAATCAGGTTTGTAGTTCACAAATATACTAACAAGTCCTGCGTTAAATCCAACGCACTGTATATCTATTTTAATACCAAATAACCTGTTTAGGAAAAATATGGTAGCAGTTCTAGTGGACCTGGCACACCAAGACAGAAGGATACCACCACCACTGTCTTCTCTACCTCCTCCTTTCATTGCAGAGAGGAGGCACAGATGGAACTCTATCAATATTCAACAGGATTGAAGAGTGGCCATAATGGCTGCTCTTTCAGAAACAGTGGACTTCTTGCACTGGTGGTGGTGGTGGTGGTGGTTGCAGGGCATCACAGGGGGCCCATTTCACTGCCTCCCAAGATTCTCTGCTGCCTTCGTAGCTGGGATGAGAAAGGATTCTGCCATCTTTTCCTTGATAGCATGTTGAGCATTGTTATTGTTGTTGTTTGTTCCATAATTGTTCCACAAATGCTACTTCTGCTTGTGACTCCATGTTGGTTTAATGTTACAAACAAAGCTCATGTGACAAGAACCAGAAAAACAATGTACACTTTATACACTGCACCACACTGTGATGCACATTTTCAAGATGTAGCTGGTCGATACACATGTGCAAAAATGCAAAGAGGCTTTGAAGTCTCATTATATTTTTCTCTGAGTTTTAGAATGCTAGATTTATACCTTTGCAATAAAAAGGAAAAGGAGGCTTTGCTCATTTCTGGCTTGACGCTGTGTAGTATTTTGCATCTGTCTACAAGCCACAGGAAGCCTGTTGAGAAAAACGATTGAGAACAAGACTGGCCCTACCGTAAATAAAATGTGAGGACACATGGCAATGGGTTAAAACCCTCACTGTTGAAACTCAGTGTTCATTTTCAGTTAACGGTAAGCCTTGAAATGATGAATTTACTTTCATGAAGTTATGCAGTGGTTGACCAATCCCACATTGTCTGTGAATGGTGCACATGTTCAGCGCACATTCACGTGCAAAATTGTTATCCCCAAAAGTGGGTGACTCAGAGGTCCCCCTGTGGTGCCAATGCCTCTGTGAAATGGTGGGGAATTATTTGCTCAAAGGGAGGCCTGCCAGAGAGGGATAACCTTACAGTTGGATATTAAAATAATGTTTTATTGGGGAAAATCACAAACACATATAAGATTCAAGCAGTCTCACAACTACACAAAGCTAACTGAAGGAAAGAAAGGAAAACTGAATAGCAAGGCATTGGGATGAAGTGGGCAATATTTATCTATCCTGCAGAGAAGAGACAAAGCAATGTGGCTTAGACTAGGGGTCCAAGGGTAGCAAAGGAATGAGAATCTGAGCAGCAGAGTGACAGCCTATGTCCAGTATACTACAATCTTTCTGGCTCAGAACCAGAGTTTAAATACCCTGTTTCTGCCCTGAAGAGGAAGGTGTTAATGGCTCTCTGACAGAGCAAACAATGGTGTCTGGAATAGACTAGTGGCCTTAGCATTAGGTGAAAAAGCATTGATGAGAATCATGCAAATCACAACAGCTTCTTAATGTCTGGGCAGATGAGGAAACCAAGGAGAATTTCAGCTGGAAGAGGGAACAGGTTGATGATAATTGGTTGCTCTATTGATACAAGTTTGTGTGCAATTGTGCTGGAAAGCCGACTTGTTTAGGAGAGATGTGTAAACTCATTCACCAAAGCTTCCTGACTGATATCACTTGGCCATGCCCTGAGGTCCTATCTGACTTACTTTCACAAGTGTTCAGCCAGTCCTCTTTGCCAGCATGGCTTTTCAGCCATAACCATATATGATTTATATTTGGTGCCAATTAAATAATGTTCATTGCCAATTATATCGTGAAGTGGGGGGTGTACTGCATGAAAATAAGACACATGCATGCTCACCATGTGCACAGTGGCACCACATGTTCCATCCTGCAATCTTGAACTGAATACAGTCATTTTGCTTTGGATGGGGGCCGTTCAATTGCTTCCATAAGGAAATTTATGCATGTGTTGGAGAACATTAGGATTCTGGTGAATATCTCTCTTTTCCAGTCTCTCGATGGAGTGCCCTGATACTGATACTGTATTTTGTGGACACTTCCATAGTTATTATTCAGATTTTTTTTTAAAAAAAAATCACTTTTTTGGTTTTTAAATACTTTTTACTTTGCTCCAATAAAATTTGGAGATCCAAAAATGCACCATATAGGAAAAGTTAGGGAAACAAAGTTTCATATATTTATGACAATCACAGGTCCATAATGTATGGGAAATTAAAGCAAGCTTGTACACAGTTTGTCCCAATGCAGTAAGTATTTTATGTGCATCCAGTTTATACCCACATGTGGGAATTTAATGGGCCAACTTTCTGTTACTTGAGCTAAATACTTAAATCCATATGTGCCATGCTGAATAGTTGCCCTTTAATGTGTTGCCTAACAAGCTACACAGCAAGTTTTTCATGTCCCAGTCTATGTGTAGCACTACTTTTGAGGTTAAATACAATTTTGCTCCTAGTCATGGCTGCCTCCTTTGGAGATTTTTTTTTTTAAATAATTCAGGTACTGTAATTGCATTTTATAAGTATATAATAAGTTGCTGTGAGGTGGTGGTTAAGAAGTTCGCTCAAGTGTGAAGTGGCTCGTTCACTCTTTTCTTTATTAACAATACATTCTTCAACGCCCCTTTTTTCCTACAGAAAGCAAAAATGCCCCATTGAAAGGAAAAGGGTGAAAGCTGAATCAAATACACATTCTGCAAAACATAATATCTTGTTATATAAAAAAGACCTTTTCTGAATCCCACCAAAGTCAATAATAAAACATCAGTGAACTACAGCTACAATCCTAACACAATAACAATGGCAAATCGGAATTGTCCTATTCATGAAAGGCTGAAAGAATAAAGGACTATTAATTTGAATAACGTTTTATAAAATTTTGCTCGCTGGCCTGTTTCTGTCCCTTTTTGCTTCATTATAACTGCATGAAGCTCCTGCTTATTGACAGCATATGATGAGAGAAGACTAAAAGAATATGCAGCTATAACTGTAGCAATATGGACACATTTTAGTCACCATCTTCTAAAGCAGATATAAAGGATGAGACACAAATGAAACTGAGATTGATATTGTGTTACTTAGATGTTCATAAATAAAGGAAAGAACAAAAAAAAGTTGTGACATAAGGACAATAATGCTAAACATTTGGATGCTACTCAGGGATATATAGCCAGTGAAATGTTTCCAAAGCTGCTTTGTTAAAACATGGATAGAGACTAACACAAGAATACCATATGATGAGTTGTTTCAGTTCCCTTAAAATTACACGCTGGTGCTATTAATTTCTGGAATAGGAATTGTTTTTGGCAGTTGAACAAAAACTATTTGTCTTATAAATTACAGAAAAATGTCCTCTTATGTCATTATGATGCATATTACCAAAAAGCGAAGCTAAAGAATCAAAGAGTCTATTAACATTTTCAAAGACATCTAAAAGAAAGTATATGTTCAGATGACATTCCAGGGCACAAACCTTTTGAAAATTACTAAGACGTTAAAAATAGATATGATATGTCAGTTAATGAGGATAATGTGGAAAAGTGAAGAGAAAAAAAGGATTCTTTGGAACAGGTAAAAAGCCTGAAATATTCTTGTCTGATCCACATGCAAATTAGCTGCAAATTTACTGTAAAAGGAAAGAATTAAAAAGCTTTGATCTAGTTACCAACAGTTATCACAGAGTGTACTGTAGGGCTGTTACCTTTGGATACGATTCCAACTCAGTTAGCTTGGCTTGTTGAGCTGCAACCCCTTATGAGACATATTAGAAACTCTGGGTTGTGGTTATAGGCCAAAATTAACACTCTCGCCTTTCAAGATGAAAAATTTTCTGGTGTCAAATTTCTGTTCAGTGATCTGCAGTTTGGTCCCCTGCTTTAAGGAGCTTAGCAACTGAATGAGTTAAACTCTTGTGTGTGTGCACCTCAGTAGCTTTTCTGGCAGAAAAGAAATTGTGAATTAGCTTCCTTTTGTTATAAAACTGCTTTTTCTAGGGATTTTCAGAAAGAGCCAATGGGTAAGTGCATACAGTGTGAATGAAAAGATGTGTCTTCTACGCACATTGTTTCTGCTAATATAGAAGATAATGGCTTGGACTTTGAAATTCATGAACAGGAAGAAGTAGAATGAAAGGGGAACCTCCTGTTGTCTCCACATACCACTGCAGCTTCCACAAATGCCCATACAGGTGTCCCCTCCTTGTTCGACAAGTTAGGGACCAGAGCAATGTCGAAAAGTGGAAATTGTTGAAAGGCGGAATGCACTGCCAATGAATTCAGTGCCATCTTTTTGTTCAGTATATGTACAGATTGAACAAAAAGATGATGTTGAGCTGAGATTTAAAAAAAAAAGCATGTGGTCACAAAAACTGTATGAGACATGTTGTGCAAAATTTCTGAGACGTTCATAGCACATTTAGAAACTGGGCGCACTGTGTCTCCTACACAGTATTTGCAACCACACAATCCTTTTTCTCTCAATTGACTCAGCACTATCTTTTTGTTTAGTCTCTGTACACATTGAACTAAAAAAGATGGTGTGGAGTCAACTAAGAGAAAATGGAGTGACTTGTTCACTTTTTGATGATCCACTCTTTCAACCTTCTTGAATTACAACCAGAACCCATATATTCAACCTGTAGTTGAAAGAGCAGGCCACGTGTCAAATATATGGGTTCTGGTTGGAACTGAATCATAGAATCATAGAATCATAGAATCATAGAATTTTAGAGTTAGAAGAGATCACAGGGGCCATCCAGTCCAAGCCGCTGCCATGCAGGAATATACCATCAAAGTACTCCCAACAGATGGCCATCCAACCTCTGCTTAAAAACCTCCAAAGAAGAAGACTCCACCACATTCCCAGGCAGCATATTCCACTGCTAGACAGCTCTGACTGTCAGGAAGTTCTTTCTTAGGTTCAGGGGGAATCTCCTTTCCTGCAGCTTGAATCCATTGCTCCTTGTCCTAGTCTCTGGAGCAGCGGAAAACAAGCCCGCAAAAAAAAATGGACCATCATAAAGTGGGGGACACTCAGTTTGGAGTAACTACACCTTGCATTGTGGCCTACTGTATACCATCTCTTATTGTTGAAATGTTTTACCTGTTACTAATTGCACTATACTTCAGACATATTAGGTATATTATAACTGCTAAACAAAACAACATCAGCAACAGCAGTAATGATGTGAAGCAGCCGTTATTATTGTTTATGTTTCATTAGATATAAAGATAAACTAAAGCACAGATCTGTGCAACCTTATTTCTATGGTTAAATAACTAATACTCCCACTCCTTTTGCAATCCAGCAAAAGCTTGACTCAATTGTGATGGAAAAACACTCCTTGTATAGAAGATATTATGAAGAAAAACAGCAATAAGCAATAAGATCTCTCTTATCATTTTATTTTTGAGGTGCAGCATCAAAGGCGAGTAATTTAATTGCCACACTTATTTAGTCTCAGGCTTCTCTTCTGGTATTACCCGCTAGAGTGATAATTAATGCTAGCTCTGTTGGTGTTCTGTGTGACATGAATTTGGGGAAGTGGATTGAGACAGTCTACTCATATTGCATTAGTCATAGCACTACAGGACGTCACTCAAGACCATCATATAAACAGAATTAAGATGAATTTTGTTACCTGCTGAGTTGTGAGCCACCAAAAGGTTAAAAGAATAAATGAGCAGAAGGTTGTCTGGTCATGATAAGGGTTATAAGCAAGAGACCTTTGAGATGAACATCTGGCATTGCAACTGCATATTGTCTGAAGCCATAAAAGCCATTTATAGTATACTTTCCCAGTGACGTCTGCTGAAAGGCATTGCTCTACTTAGCCACTGTATAAGATTATAGAACAGAAAATGAAAATCTCTACCTTACAACACATTAATCTTATGCCATTTTGCTTAATTGTTCTTGTGTTGTATTGATTTTTTTTCAACTAGGGTAATCTGAAAGTCTATAACCTGTCATTTGTGGCATGAATATTAACATGCTATTCTATGTGCATGTTATGGGAAAATCAGAAAGAGAGATGAGAGGGGACATCCCCCCCCCCCGCTGTGTAATCATTTTAATGTTAAATTGACTCTGGGAAAGGTTGGAAGATTCTGAAAGGAGAAATGAGTGAGCTTAGAAATAGTACCCTTCTTCCAGCTACATGAAATATCACTTCCTGATTAACCATTATAAACTCAGTCTTTGCTCACAGTTTACTAAGCATGTTCAGCCCTTTCCTGACCCTCCCTATGTTTACTAAACTCTGTGTTCCATAATCTCTTGCAGCTGAAGGGCTTGATGTGAGCCATTTCTCTTTGATGTTTTAGAATGGAACGCAACTCTTGCTTTCTACAAATACTCAGAATTCCTATACTGAAGTTTCCCATGATACCATTTATTCCAGGGTACTTATGAAACTTCCTGGACCATTCACAAAAATTTACAGGATAGGATGCAGTAAAGTTAAACAAATTAAAATTTTATTCAGCCTTCAAATATTATATCTCTGATGAGGTTTGTATTGTTTTCAAGGATGGAAAGTTGGGCCACTCTGTGTAAAATCTTTACAGTCAGCCCTCAATATTCATGGGTTATATATCCACAGATTCAACCACTGACTTTTCAAAAAAGTCCAAAAAGCAAACTTTGATTTTGTTACTTTAAGGGATGCCATTTTACTCCACATAATGGGATTTGAGCATCCACAAATTTTGGCATCCACAGGGGTCCTGGAACTTTGTGGATATCAAGGGCCCACTGTATATAGATGAAGCAAAATACACTATTAATACATATTATTATATGTTTTTCCTGATGCAGATATTAAAAAATATGGTATTCTGTTTTGGGGCTATGGGAAATTGAGCTAGCTGCTTGTAATAATGAGAGAGCAAAAACAGATATGGGTGAGAATTTTGTTTTAGTTCACTTTTGACACCAGTTTAAGAAAAAGAAAAATCCACTATCTTCATATTTGGTATAGAAAAGTGAGTTTGTTTTTTTTAAGAATGTCAGAGAAGAAAGGAAACTGATAGATTCATTCATTCAGACTCAGGGCTTTGAGGGCTTTGCCCTTAGAATTCTAGGGCTAAGCGTTCCACTGTGTCAGTGCTGAATTAAGATTGGCACCACTCTTATGTGAGAGGCAGCATGGTTTGAGTGTTGGACTATGATTCTGGAAACCAGAGTTTGAATCCAAGCTTGGCCATGGAAATCCTTTCGGAGACCTTGGGCAAGTCACATTCTGTCGGCCTCAGAAGAGGACAAAGGCAAAACCTCTCTGAACAAATGTTGCCAAGAAAAGCCTGTAGCGGATTTGCCTGAGGATGCTGTAAATTGGAAACACCTTGAAGGGACACAACAAAAATCAACACTGTTTTTCTGAGGGGTTTTCCACCTTTATGGTAGGCATGTGCAACATGGTCTTTTCTATACCTATAGAATTTAGGCATTGTGGATGGAGGATAACTTTGTCTCAATTCAGTTTTGAATAACTTGCTAAAACTTTCCAATGTCCTCATATTCAGAATAGAAAGATTTGGAAGTTTTAAAATTCTGAATGTGAGGGAATATGTAACTGGAATACTTACTATCTTAAAGAATACATCTCTAAAGAAATGTTTTTCATTTTGTTTCTTTTAAAACTAACAATATATGTGTTAAACATTTAACAATTGTACTGTGCTATGCACTCTGCACAAGAAACTCTACTGATGTAAGAGTACATTGCCTAATTTGGAAGATTTCCTCTCTTCCCCATAATTCTGTGTGACATAGATGATACAATTCAGGAGAGTCATCTGATTCAATGCAGATGACAGAGGGAGGGGATGTAGAGAGCTATGGGAGGTGGGGAAGAGATGGGATATATTGGTGCCAGGGGCTGCCTTCCATTTGCACAAACATTGGATACTATTTGTCCTCACAACAGTCTTAAGAAGTAGAAGATGGAGATGTGCAGTTGGCCTACCACATTTGCTACAGTTAGGGGTACATTTTGCAATTTGTGGAAAGACCACAAATAGCAAAATGTGTGGATCTATGGAAAAGAGGTTGAAGCATGATGGGGAGAGCAGGCACTCAGGGTCCAGGACAGGTCAGGAAAAGGAGGGGAAAGGAGGTGGGTTGGGATAATGGCCTTGTATACTTCTTCTCTCTTTTCTATCTCCTTCCTTGGATGTGGGGGGGGGCACTGGGAGGGTTTGTGCTGCTGAGAAATCAGGCTGTGAGCCATCCTTAGTTGGCCAGGCAGTGGCAGTTGAAGGAGGAAGAGGATCAGAGGCTGATTTTGAAAGGGCTCTTTGGCCTGATTGGAACTACCAAGAGGGAAGGTTCTACTGGAAAATGAGCACTTGAGGTGGGGGGACAGAGGTTGGAGAAACTCATAAATAATCAGAGCCATGAAGTGAAACCCACAAATGTGGCAGGCTAACTATATTAATCTTGCATGGAAAACTGGTAGACACCACTTTACCTTCCTTCCAGAAGGTTTTATGAATGCATGAGTCTCTTGGAGGCATGGGGTCAAATTTACATCTCATATATTTTATGTTTATGCTTGTCATTACATTATGATTCATAAATCATATCAAATAACATATCTGCAAAATTTGTAATCTTGTTCTCTCTCTCTCTCTCTCTCTATTTTATAAAGGACAATGACATTATAATCAGCATGGGAAGGAATTTTGACATAGTGCTATATAAGTTTTGAGATGTCTTCTTGTTTGTTAGAACATGCATTTACCCTATTTGATATAAGTAACGATGGCTGCAGTAGTGAATCCTTTTTTCTGTTCGAACAGACTTCTACAATGCAATTCTGTCTGGATATATGATGCTATGCTTTCATCATATCCACAATGGGTGAAAAAAGGTATACTGTCAATGCCTTGATTCAAAATTAAACTAATTCACCTAGTACTATGGCCAAAACCCCACATCTGTTGGGAACATATAAATTTACAGTGATTTTCAAGACTAGTGCTGATATCATCCATTAATAAAAGACAACCATTCCAGTTCTTAAGTTTCTGCAAGAACGAAAAGGAAAAAGAAGACTCCCTCTGTATGGTTTGAGGAAGATCAAAAACTTCTCCAGGGAAGCCTATAAAAATGGTAAAGTTGTAAAGCTCTAATATACAATCCCATGCTAGGAAGAGGGTGGGCAAGATGTCCTAATAAAGCTTTCCCTTCTTCATTTTCTAGAATACTGATATCCAAAGTCCTGAGCAAACTTCAACTACATCAGTTTCTGTTATGCCCTTTGTTATTTTGGAAACTCACTGCGCTTGTAGCACATTGGAGGATCATGCTGCAATAACCTTAGGCTCTTCTGTAGTTGCTACAGTACATCAATATTTCAGAATTCATAGGGGGATTACAGTAAACTATCAGTATTCTATACAGACAGGCAGTGCAATGCTTTTTGTTGTTTTATTACTAATAACAATTTATCTAGAAGCAATGCTGACTCACTGCAAAGCAGAATTTTTTTTCAGTGATTTAGCTTCACTATAAAAGACACATAAACCAAATCACTCTCTGTTATTGTAGAACAGACAGTCAAGTTGTACATACTGGCAAAGGTAGTTGTACATACTGGCAAAAAATTTACCATTTTCTCCCACATACAAACATTTGATGTTTGGGTGGAACATGTGCGTGCACAGGAACCCACAGTTCAGAAAACTGGATTGTGTGATTAAAAAGAAGAAAGCACAAACTGGAATGATCAAGGCCACAAGAAAAACTGTGTACATGGGTCAGCACTATTCATTCCACGTATGACCCTAATCACTCATTCCTTGGAAAAGCAGGCTGAGAGGATACTTAGAAGTAAGCCCATGGATTTCAATGAGCCTTACTTCTCGGTAATTGTTCTTAAGATCATAATGATAGTCCATTCTTCTTCTTCTTCTTCATACGGTCAACAGTTTACCTGCTTGTTTGCACTCATTTATACTTACAAAAAGAAAAACAGAAATATTTGTATTTATTTGTTTATTAAAGTAATTATATTGTACCCTCTTTCTGAAGATCTCTAGGAAGGATACAAACAAATTTAAAACAAATTTAAACAATTCAAAGTGTACACTAAATTATAAATCCACAATCCTATGAAGACTAATTGAACTGTGCCCTGATCTTTGGTGAGGAGCCCAGTAAGTCCAGAGTTGGTGCAAATCAGGTAACCAAGGGAGTGGTGTTTCTTAGTTCATGTTTACTTACACTTTACTTATTTATTGATTTATTTATTTAATCTGTACATCATCTTTCTCCTGGTATAGGATTCAAAGTGTGTTACAATAATTCAAAATAGGTAAAACTTGATTTTAAAAGCATATTAGAAAATAATTAAACAAACAATTCTGCTTAAAAGGTACATTATTAGAAAGAGTTAAAATACATTTAGAAGATAATCAAAAGATAAAATAAAATAAAAGTACAACACTTTACTGTCCAAACAGCTTATTATCTCATGATTTAAAAATCTAAAGCCTGCCTATATAAAAAAGGCACTTTCCTGCCAGCAGAAAAAAGCGTACAGAGCTATATAAAAAGAAAGCTATATGGATTGGAAAGATCCTACCTGAATATTTAGGAGAAAGATATACATACATACATACCATAATGTATGCATATGTTCCTCTAGCAGTACTATCAGCACACTTGAAGTTAGTCCCAAAGACTGAATGAGCAGACTGTAATTGTAGATGGCTTTCTTCTGTTCTACATATTCAACAGAACACCAGATCCCTGTTGTAATTGTAGTAGGTTGGAACTGTTACATTTGGGACTATTCCAAATTTTGATCCTCTATTTGTATCTTATGTTGGAAACTCATACTTTAGTAACTGTACTTCACACTGGTTGTCAGGAATGCCTCAACTGAACTGGCTGCATGTTCTTGAACAAGGCAGGTATTAGTTCCATTAAATGCGAATGATACATCAATATCACCCTCTCAGTCCCTAGGACAACACCAGGAAAAGTTCTACAATAAAACTGCATTTATAACTAATTTTGACAATCTATGCCCATGAAAAAGAAGCTTTGTCTTTTTAGCATTCTTTGTAACAATTTATACAAAACTTGTAAAAAAAAAAAAGGGTTGTGAAAGAAAAAGAAAATATAAGTCTTGGACTCAGCTGATGTCTGTAAATAAAGAAGGGCGTTGCCCTAACTAAAATAGATCCAGCAGAAAAAAAGGAGACAAGGATCCATGTGTTTGTGGATGGTCTAAATTTGTTCTTTAAAAAGCTGAATGCATTTTGGCCTGTTTATACATTTATTGGACTTCTTCAGGGGCAAATATCCAATCTACAACAGAATTTTTTGGAGTTGCTGCTGCACTTTCTTTCTGAACTGGGCTAATATGCAGTAATGCAACTCTTATGTATACACAGGCTGAAACACATTGGGCTTTTTAAAGAATAAACTTGGACCATCCATAAATACATGGAGCCTAGTCTCCCTTTTTTCTGCAGAATTATTACATGTGTATTCCAGTACTTATTCCTGATTCTTATTAGAGTAGACCCATGAAATCAAAGGAATATACCTGTTGACTTCTGAAGTTCCCATTGCTTCAATAGATCTGCTCTAACTGGAACTAACAATTGGATTTTGGCCTGTGTGTTCTTGATCAAAATATATTAATATTAAAAGTTTTCACACTGCTATTGCTTTAACATAGAACAATAACAAAAACAGTGCTAAAATATATTTGAAAAGGTAGCAAACAGTTTACTAAACAATACCTCTAATAGTGTCTGAGGCCACTGAGGCCAGCTGGGAATCAATGTAGAAAGTGCTACCCTTGCCTCGTTATGTTTCCTATGTATTTACAAAGGGACAAAACAGAAAATGCCCAAGCACCCAGTGTACAAAACCATCCCTGTTATTCATAATTGCTACTTCATCACACTATTTTTCAGCAAGGTAGACGGTATTTTTACAGTAGCAGCATGTGGCTTTCTCGCTATCTCTGCAGGAAGTTGTGTTGGGAGGCCGGGCAATTCCTTTGTATTAGGATGCTACTGTCGCTGCTGTGTTGGCAAGTCTAGACAATATGCACTGCCAGGACAACATACCCTCTCTTTCTGACACAGCCTTGAAAATATTTTGCTCTAACAAATCTTATTATTACTCATATTAATAGTGTAAAATTGCCAATGACACTTTTACTTGGCTCATGTTTGTGGAGAAGATATCAATGCAGTTTTGTAAATTGTTAAAAGGTTTCAAGTGAGCTGTCAAATTGAATTATATTTAATTATGGCTTATTTTTATGTATGGAACATGATTCATGAGCCAAACTTAAGAACTGTTAAAAGTCCCACTGCTTTCAGTGCGAAGAAGAGAAGAAGAATCTAACTCCTCATAGAAATTAACATTGGCTAGGCCATGACA
Organism: Iguana delicatissima; assembly: GCA_948472985.1. Taxonomy (NCBI): domain Eukaryota; kingdom Metazoa; phylum Chordata; class Lepidosauria; order Squamata; family Iguanidae; genus Iguana; species Iguana delicatissima. Next base: position 211,178 of record CAOKZL010001689.1, on the reverse strand, counting down.
ATTATGTATTAAATCTTAATGTTCTGAGAGGAATGTGTTTCCTGTATCCACCTGTGAAATGAAATATACATTGAATGTACTAACAAAGTATTCCTATGGAAACCGTGATGTAATTGAAAAATTGAAAAATTCAACCGATCCAGCCAATATGAATGCAACAAAGATGTCAGGAGCATCTGATGAAGCCCAGGAGAGAGAAACGATAAGAAAAGGAGGTTGAACTTAATTTCTAATAAATGGTAGTGTGGGCTAAAAAGAGAAAAATGTCAAAGAAGGGGTGGGGGAAGAACTGCAGTAAGTCAGATCCAAATCACCTCCACCCCAGAAAAATAGCCACAATGCCTATAATGAGATGCTAACTGGTTAACATGACCCTAGGTGAATGGGGTAAACTGGAAGTCAACCCAAGACTAGCTGAAGCTTGCTGAATCCAAACTCCTACTAACTTCAGGATTTTGGAAATCCTCCTCAGCCTGGTCTAATTTTGTATTAGCACAGTGACTATGTACATGGCATGGACTGGGGAAGGTTTGGATTTAGGAACATCCCCCTCTGCTTCACTGACCCCTTTTCAGTCTTTTGCTAGTATATCTTAACCAGTAGAGCAGTTCTGCTAGCACTTTGTTGATTTAACCATCTCTGAAATCAGGTGAAAGGTGAGAGTAGTGTCTAATCCTAAGCCTCACGCAGCCAGCCGCCTCTCTGTTTCTGAGCACAATTCAGATTGCTGGTAATCTACTATGTAAAAATCAAAGTTTGTCTATTTGTGAGTTTCTCTGTTTGTCTGCATCAGGCAGGCAAAGATTTCATACGACTGGCTGAGTGAGGCAAGAAGACCTCTTATGATTGGCTGGCTCTGAAGATTCTATGGAATCTTGGGGTTGGAAGTTTAGGGAGGGGCCTTTAGAATTCTCAGCTGAGAGTTCTTGGGCCTCAGGCCAGTTGCTATGGAGATGAGGCCTACCATCAATAAGGATGCCAGAAAACATTTGGGAGACATATGTGAGAAAAATTAAAGTGACATACACAACATAGTTACAAGGTCTTCTCACCTCACACAGTAGATTGTATGGGTTCCATATGTGAGGAATCTTAAAGTTGAAATTCAAAACAAAAAATGCTTCCAGAAAAATGTAAAGCCATTACACAAATTCAACAGAAAGCAAAAAAATTAAAAGCCAGTACATCAATGTTGCCAGAGAACACAGATTGGATTGGGGACTGTGGGGAAAAGTTATAGGTACTGGAATAGACCGGTTGCTATGGAGATGAGACCTAGCAGCAAGGACAATGTATCCCCTTAGGAACCCAACCTCTGTATGTTAAGAACTCCAAATACAGATTGGATTGGAGAATATGAGGAAAAGTTTCAGGTACTGGAAATGGCTGGTTGCTATGGAGACAAGGCCTAGCAGCAAGGAGGAGGACAGTATATTCCCTCATGAAACCAAATTGTGTATGTAAATAACTCTGAATACAGATTGCACTGGAAAATATGGGGAAAAGTTATAGGTACTGGAGAAGACAGTTGGGTGAGTTCTTAAGAGGAAAATAAAATCCCGAGCAATGCTGAGTAAATACACTAGTGAACTATAAAGCCCTATATATACAGCTTGGGTCCAGGCTACCTGAGGCTACCATATCTTTCCACATGATCTTGTTCAAGATCTGAGATCTTCAGAGTTGGTGGTTCTCTCAACCCCATCACCTTCATAAGCACATATGGCGGTAACATGTCTGTTTCCAATCTCTGGAACTCCGTTGCAAGAGAGTCTGGGCCAGCTTCTTCACTGCTGTCTTTTCATTGTCAAGTGAAGATTTTTCTGTTCCAGCAGATATTTGGGAACTGATTGTTTTATATAATGGGTTTTCTGTTTTAGTGCTGTAGTTGGTTTAATCTATTCTTTCAAGTTGATTTTTATGCGCTTTCAATTATATATACAGTTTAACACTATTTTAATCTCAACTTTTTGTATATATTTAGCTATTTGGGTTTCATTTGTATTTCATTGTTTTTTGAAAAATGCCTTTTCCCTCCTGGGGAAAAAGTGGGTTATGTGTAAAATCATTAACTGAATGATGTTTGAGTTAGGATTGTACTGCAAGTCATATTAAATAGAATGTTTCTCATTTCTGTGTTATAATACATAGGATTATACCATGGCTTGTGTTAGTATAGACTGCTGCATATATGTAGTAATCTTGGTTTCAATATGTAGGCAATAATCACATTATAACACTTTTTATAAAGACTTAGTTTCTTCCAAATGAAGTGCTACCTCTGATCCCAACCACTCCTATCATTCATTCAAATGATAATGACCATGTTTACATATGATAAAATGAAATAGATAATTTGCTTTGGCTTGCTATCGAAAATCAGCATCCTAGTGAATGTAGTTTTTCTTCTGCATTCTTTCCAACTCTTCCTTTGGATTGACTGAACAAACAAAGAAGAAACTGAAAGCTCTGTGTGATGTCTACCTTGAGGTAGCTTGTATTGTTTCTCAAAAACAAACACATAAACAAACAAATACAGACTGATGGGTTAATATTGGTTATTGAATCCTGCATTACTTGGAGAAACAAACAGGAAGACATGATGATTTTTTTCAGTCCTACATACAGGTAATTTTATCCACTCACATGCAGACAGGAATGAAAAAGCTGCATGGACCCACTGGTCCACCAACGTATGCCAACACTTGTATCAATTCTGACTTATCACACAAACTTTTATATCTCAAGGGTTCTGAAGCTGGATAATGTTGCCAGCTGACTTGTTTCTTCACCTGTGAATGTAATCAGATGGGCACATCTGCTCTGAGGGTACTGTAGCAATTCTAGTCCTCACTAAAGTTTTGTTAGTTGTGAATGCCGTGTAATTGTCATTTGATGCAATTAAGAATTAATTGCAGAATAAGGAATGATCTATTGCTTGACATTGATTGATATACAGTACAATTAGCGAATAGACTATTAGTCATAATTAGGGCCAGGAAAAATAATTTAACTTCCTGAGTGCTTTCACAAGCAGCTTTTGAAACCAGCAACAAATGCAAAGTTGAAGCCCTTGAAGGAAATGAAAGAAAAAAAGCAGAATCTAAGCATCAAATTCCTTGGCTTTTAAGTCGTTTTAAACCTGGGATTATTCCAGCCCAGCTCCTGTCATTCGTCACAGACACATAAGTGCCACTGACTTTTCACCAAATGATGGCACATAGAGAGCACTGCAGATATATTTGCTATTGGGACACAAGCCAAATAGAACATTATCACAATAAGTGAAAATAAAGTGAGGCAATAGAAAATGGGATCTGATACAGAGCAGCATAGTATTACAGTTGGTGTTTTCTCCACTGGGAACTACCTTCCTTTTGTTATGCCTGTCTCCTAAATTCACCATTGAAGGCTTCCCTGCCATTTTCTATTCTTCTCTCTGATTGAGTGTCAGATTTTGAGAAACAGAGCTATTGTCCTGAAGGACTAGTCATAAGGAGATTCCTGACACAGCCTTTCACACAGTCCCTTAGACTAACCAAAACTGCAGTTGTTCATTATCAGTGGCTTCTCATGACACCCGAAAATCAATAAAAGCAAAAGTAATTTTACTATAATAACCATGGAGGGACTGAGGATAAACACAGCCAAAGACAAGTGAGTACTGCTACACTGCATATTCATTCATGAAGACACTTAGAAAAAGAAATAATGGTTGAATAAATCAGTAAATCTTGAACAGATCACATCAAAACAAAGACAGAAACAGAAAAAGAATGGACAGAAAAGAATTTTGAAAATGTGGAGATGCTTGAAACTTGACTCTCTTAGTTTAGAAATTTCTAAATGATTCAAGATTTATTGCACCCAGTGGCACCAGCTTTCTCCTCAATCATTCCTCCATCTTTTTCACACTCTCACAAATTCACAAATTCACCAAGTATTGGAAAGGGTAATAGAGGGCTGCTTCAAAGCTTTTTCAATCAGTGTGATTTCTGAAGAATATCTTTTTTTAAAAAAATCATCCTGGTTTATTGCGGAGAAAGAATATCAGACTATAGTTTCCAGAGTTTAAGCCTATTGTTGATTTTCAGAGCTTTCACTCTGTATATAGCCCTAAAGAAATTACAGTTCCCAAATTTCTTGTCATCAATGATTGGTTTGAAGGGTATTATGTTAAAGAATTGAAAGCTCAGAAAACTTAGGAAGAGATCTGACTTTTCCATATGACAGTCCTATGCAGAAAGACAAACTCTATTGTGAATTAACACCCACAATTTTGGCATAGGAGTGCAGTCTTAGCTGCTCTTTTCCTTCTTCATTTCCTACTCAGTTATTAAGTTTGGTTAAGTGTGGTGAAAAGACAAAGGAAGTTTGCAAGCTAGAAAATGGTAAGGGTAAAAGAGCTGTCCCAGGCTAAGTACTTCACTATTTTTGAGAAGTTTAAAGGGAATCACCCCAGCTTCAGTATTTATTCTGAGGAAGATACAATTTTATAAAAGAAAGATATTTCTTCTGAATGTTTAAATGATTTTAAAGTATCAGCAAAACAGTATCAGTAACCACAAAAATTACAGATAAGATGTTTCACCACAAAATCAGCAAAACAGTATCAGTAACCACAAAAATTACAGATAAGATGGATGCTTCTCTCCAAGATACTGATTGTAAGGGAAGTGCCAAGACTTTATTAACCTAATAGGTTTAAGCATGAAGTCATGTTGAGTCAGTTTGATGTAACTTGAAGCAGCAGACTATGACTCTGGAGACTGGGATTCAAATCTGCTCAGTCATGGAAGCCAATGGATGACTTTGGGCAAGTCAAACTCTCAGTCTCAGAGGAAGGCAAAGGCAACCCTCTCTGAACTAATCTTGCTAAGAAAACCCTGTGCTAGCTTTGCTTTAGAGTCTCCATAAATTGGAAATGACTTGAAGGCACACAACAACAACTTGTTGATGCACAAGATTCCTTTTTTCTCCTTCCAGATTGAAACTGAACCCATGAGAGCAGAAATGGGTTTGCTATCAAGGTTCTTGAGAACCTCTATTTATAGACAATTTTATCTAGATTTTCAGATTAACAATTTCATTTCATGGCTTCTTCTGTGTTTTGTTTCTTCTGTTTTAATTATCACTTAAGGAAATGAACTGAATGTATGCTTATCAACTCTTCATTTCCCTTGTGGACAACACTATGGGGCATAAGATGGGATTTCCATTTTATCTCTGATGGCCTAAATAAGATTCAAATGGGGAAAGGATGGTTACTTAATTCAATTGAAAAAAAAATTACTCTGACTCTACTGGTTACATTAGAGGGACAGAAGGAATGGTTCCCAATCCCCAAATTGGTTTTCATTTCTGAAAACTTAGTACATAAGAAGTTACATCAAATTGAATAGGAATACTTATATTTTAAACACAACAAAACAGTCTGTTGCATCTTGATATTTTAAAAACAACAAAAACAACAACATTCTTCCTATAACACATATGTACAGTTTCAAATAGGCTTTAGTTTAGAAGTTTATGAACATCAGAAGAACTTTTTTTTCATAATCACAATTGGAAATCAGGGTAATAATATATCTTAAGGAATTATATCAAACTTACTTCCAGGTAAATGAGCATAGGATAGAAATTTAAGATCATTCCTATGAGCTGAATAAAACTGCAGGCTTATATTTGTGGTGTGTCCTGTACTGACTGAAGAGACGCTAATAACAATTCTGTAGCTATTTATATAGTTCCTTTATAGCTGATGTTCTAGACTTCAGAATTACAGAATCTTATAAACGCATGTCATCCAAAGGCCATAAAGATCAGTCCTCTAAAAAAAGAAGGCGAATGTACTGACTGTCCACAGAGCAACCTACAAATCATGATGTATCACATTTAGAGATCGAATTCCCCACAAAATGCTCCTGGAGATGTTAAGATCTTCACATGAGTCAGTGAAAACAGCTATATCACATTGCTGTGGGGAAGTTAAAATGAATCTGAAACAAAGCTACTCTCACTTGGAACTTAGCTCACTCAGTTATGACATGGTAGTAGAAAACAAACCCTTTCCCCATAGCAGGTTAAATTACCTGATTACAGGAAGACTTCAATAGCTGCACCAGATCCCTAGAACAGAGCCTTGCTAAAGACTCAGAACTGATCTGCCATCTTTGAAGTACACTCACTGTAACTCTCTTCCCCTCTTTTATGGAAAAACAAATGACCTCCAACATGAGAAATAAGATCACTTTCATCTACAAATCTGATTCCATTATCAACCATAACATATACACACCTGATTCCAATATCATCCACAATCATCCCTCCACATTTGCAGCGTTGAGCTTCATGAATTTGATTATTTATAGATTATTTGTTGCCATCTCTGTTTCCCTCATGCACTCACATACATGGGCAGGCAGGAGAGTGCGAGAAGGGAAGATGTGCACATGCATTCCCTCGCTCACTTACTTGGTTGGTTGGGTGGGCGGGGGGGGATGGAGGAAGAATGGGAGGAAGAAGGGCACATATATGCATTCCCTTGCTCAGTCACTCCTGTGTGTGTGGAGGAACAGGATGAGATAAGGGAGCGCAAGGAAAGTGGATGTGTATGTTCCCTCGCACACTGACTATTCACTCACTCAGGGCTTTTCGCACAGCATTTTCCATGTGAAAGAGTGCCTGGAGCGTAGCGCGATTGTGAGGATCGATCCGCACAATGCACTCACAATTGCGCAACGCTCCAGGGGTCAGCAGGCGCTGATGGCACACCTTTTCATTTTGAGCTGGAAGCCAAAAATGGTGCATGATCGTGCATTGCTCCTGGGCCCCGCTCACATTTACCTGGCATACGGAGCCTCCGGAGCCACGCCGGTCATGCTTCCTGCCCCAGTGCAGCCTGGGAAACTCCCAGGCTGCACTGCGGAAGGAAGAGGCAGGGCTCTTGTGCAAGCAGGCAGCTTGTGCAGAGCTGAAGGATCCTGGATGTGAGACCCTCTTGCCAGAGGCTGCTCACGCGATCTCCCCACCCCAGTGCTGGAAGATGGTAAGGTGTGGAAAGGGCCTCACTCACATGGGCAGGTAGGGGGAAGAGCATAGGATGAGGAACTGAGGGAGGAAAGATTAATGTGTGTGGTCCCCTGCTTACTCATTTGTGTAGGTGGGAGGAAGGGGAAGGGATGGGGGAGTGTGAGGAGGAAAGGTGCATACATGCATTCCCTTGCTCACTTAGCTGGAAGGGGAAGATATCATGTTTTTTCCACTTTTGTGGGGGATCCTGTGCCTCTAAGCCCCTGTGAAAGTAGAGGGCTGACTGTATTTGGGAGTGGTACAAGCAGCAGCACCTGCTGCTCATGCTTTTCTTCCAAAAAGAGCATTTCCTCCTCTCCAGGTCTGTATTAGGCTCATCATATTATTCAATTAGCTGGGATTTATCCTAGATCCACCTTCTTCATGATTGTTTCCACAATTAACTATTGTGGAAGAACTTCCTGATCTTCCCATTCCTTGCCTATTGATCACTTTCCATCCTCTCTCCTCTTCATTTTTGTTTCTCCTTCTCTGCTCTTTTAGGGTGTTTCAGCTACAACATACCTTGAGGGCTTCCTGACTTTCTCAGCCATGATTTTTTCTAGCCCCCACTCCATCTCTTCTTTTATGGGATGAGCTGATCACTGATTAAAGCTGACATGTATTCTTTACCATCCTCTCTCTCCACATATGTGGTACATGTCCCCACTAAAGTCTATATGGAAAAAGTTGTGTTCTTCTACAGGTTCGCCTCTGATCTGAGCACTTTAAGTTCTGACTCCTTCTCTTCTCCGATCTTGTTTTGTATGTCTGTTCATTTGAGTACTTTTCATTTTCTGCTTTGATCTGCTGTGCTTGGAAGATCTAACTAACTAACTAAATATATGTACGGCATTTTATATGTGTAGACTTAAAGGAAAATAGCTGCCACTGGAGATGCAAGGTCTGGAAGGGGGGAGTTGCACCATATTTTTCTTTCAAGTATTGTTTTTGCTGAAACTCTTATATATAGAAGTGAGCATAATTTGTGTTCATCTGAGTTTTTGACTCAAGAACAGTTGGATCAAATGTCAATGTAATGCACAGGAAGATTTCCCCCCCCCCAAAGGTTGTCCTCCCAGTATTAGACTGCATAGTTATATTAGTTGCTGGAACATGAGTTAAAAGGGTGCTGCTTTCTGTTTCCCCTTTGACAAACTTTGCAGTGCAAACACCTTGGTCTGTTTGGAAAAACACCCCTCAGACTGATGAGTGTATGACAGTACTATTATTTATCATGCTCCTCCTCCTCCTCATTTGTCCTTAAAGTATTATAACAAAATAATTGGAAATGTAGTAAAATCAAGTTTCTCATTTTAGGAATATTTTAAAATCATTTATATTTATATCCTGCTTTTTTCCAGTACCGGACCAATGGGACTTTGTTCAGTCCCCCTACTCATTCATCCTGCATGCATTTCCAATGTAGGAAACATCAACATTAAAATATGACAGGATCTAGCAGGAATTTCTCTCTTGGAAGTCACATTGAAATGGGAAGTACAAAAATATCCACGTGAACAGTACTGTGATTTTTTTTCATTGTAGCTTGTGGCAAGCCACTTCCCAGGGAATCGGTCCCTAACCTTCAGAGGTATTGATTTTTGAATGTAAATTAAGATATTCTTTTTGGTAGCCAGCACTGATCAATGCACCCGTCCTGCCTTGCAGGCACATAAAAGATAATGGAATAATAATAATCAGTATGTATATCTGAGTTAATTACAAGTAGAAAAAAGTTCATGCTTGCAATTTGCTCTAAATAATAGAAGGAATACCTAGATGTTGATCCTGAAAGTCCCACACCAACAAAAGTCAAGTAGAATTAGTTTTCAGGCTCATATTGCTTTTGCTTTTATGTATAAGTACTTCCCATTTCTTTAATTAATGTCATCAAAAGAAATTTTTAGCAAGAGCCACATGCTGGGTTCTTTTGAGGATAAAATGCAGCACTTCTGATGTAGTATTTAAAATAAGCCAGATTTTAAAACACACCACTATTCATATGTAAATGTAATCATGTCCTTTTAGCTACTGGTACAATTGGCCACTGAAATTTATTGGCATGATTAACTGATTAATCTTTCGTTGATAGGAGAATCCAAATAGAGTTCAGATAGAACAATAGAGCTGGTTGTTCCTCCTAAAAAGCAACTGCAACCATCTTCTATCAGTGCCTGAGATCTTGTCAAAAATTAGGTCCTCATTAAGACACAGGAATGTGAAATACAAAGTACAGAGTCCTATGTACTACTTTGTACTACGAAGTACAGAGTAATATCATTTTTAAAGACAATTGAAAAATATGGCAACATTTTGTTTCCCTGATATTCCAGTTAGAAGGATTTGTGAAGCTAAATCTGTTCCATCTAGTTTGTACCAACATGTCTTCATGCAATCATGAGAATGCACGTTGATGAGGAGGGGCACATTCATTTCTGAGGAGAACATAAAAGGGTATATAAAAGTAAAAGTTTCTTTTCCTAAAAACACATGTGGAACCCTAATCTCATCTCTAAACCTTTAATAGAGCCTACCGTTCTGGGCTTTCTTTCTTCAGCCAACCTGTGTACAAAATTTGACAACAAGGAGAACAAGTAGGGGAAAAATGTTGGAAATATGATATTCTTGTCATAAAAGGATTTAAATCCCCAGGGTGTGATACTAGTGGTAGGAACTCCTACAGATTTGAAAGAATAAGTTTATTGTCAGTTCCTATAAACTTATGAAGACTTCTCCAAGAAAAGCATAATTGTTAGATGTTAGCAAAAGTGTAAAATGTCATTTCATTCTACACATCACTTTCATTAAAAAAAAAAACCCAATGAAATTATTCTAATCAGTGTAATTATTACTTAGATGAAAAGGGGGAAATCACCTGATGGAAGGACTCAAGGAAAAGAGCCTCCACAGACCTTTATTGTAACAATCATAAATGCAGAAGATATTCCACACTAAAATTGGATTAGGTGTCTAATAATGCATACTGCCCTGGGGAGAAAATTAGTTTTGCAACACAATGTTTTAATTTCAAAAATCCACTACAGGCCAATGAAAAGGAGTAGAAGTGCAGTAGGAATTACATCTTAATATAGACTGAAAAAGTGAAGAGCATCAAGGGAACGTTACTAATGTATTCTAAATTGTGAAGGGCAACTGGTCAGTGCCGCTGCTTCATTCTGTCTCGTAATACAGAAGCAGAGAGAGAAGTACTTAATACATTTAAAAGCCAGTAAATTCTAAGCCAATTCCCAAACCAAGAATGAATGTTAAACTGGAGTTAGATTTGCTCAGGCCACCAAGCTTGTTAGTTGTAAAAGAATCTCTTCTCTGCCAAATGTATGGAGTTCCAGGTTTAGGTGTCTGAGTATATAAAGTAGCAGTAAGAATGAGATGGCCGTTAAAGATGTGTCTACTGTTTCTGCCTGAGGTGTTTGGAGCACATCACATACAAAGGCTGAAAACCTCTTAACAATGCTAATTCTGTCCTGTATTCCCCATACATTTTGAGTAAGAAATCATGGAAAAGGGGAAGAGAAGGAATTGAGAGTAACGATCACGTATAAAGAATGTCAATGCAATGAGGAATTTTATCTAAGGAGGAAACTAAACAGTCAGGCGAAGAGGGTTAATTGATAGCTTCATCATAAAAGCAACACAAAATAAACAAGGAGAAAGGTTTCGTTGATTGTAATTCTAATTGCTTTATGAACTAAACATCTGATCTTTTTTGAAAAGTCTTTGCCTTCTCAATCTCTCTTCTCTGAAATGTTTAATTGGTGTTCAACTTTTTGCAAGCCTGTGGTACAGACACCCATGTGCTGTATAGTTACATGTATATATGGTTGTGGGATCATGGCTACCAGACTCAACCTGCATACCATGCATGTTGGAGGTCACATAAGCACACAGGCCTAACCATTAACAATTAATCATACACTGGGCTCTGAATACACCAGCATTATGGGATGTTTATGGGATGTTAACACAAATTCTATGAGCCTTGGTGTGTTCATGTGTGGGGCCCTGTACAGATTTCACCTCCAATACATGATGGGTCCTCACATGTGAACCATCTTCCACATAAATCTGTACATGGTATGGATTCTTGACCAGGGCTTCATATAGCATTGTTCAAGTTGTTTCTGATTTAAGACAACCTAAAGTGGGACCTGTCAAGTGATTTTCTTGACAAGATTTGTTCAGAGGGAGCTTACTTTTGCCTTCCTCTGAGACTGAGAGAGTGTGACTTGCCCAAGATCAGCCAGCGGGTCTGCATGGCTGAGCACATATTCAAACCCTGGTCTCCAGGTCCAATGCTCTAACTACTACACCATGCTGGCTTTCTCATATAGCATACAAACACCTAATAATATTGCCTGAGCTAATTTGGAGGACAGAGATAATACTCTAAGATATTGTTTCATTTATAGTATATCACAGAGGGCCATCATGGTATAGTGGTTTAAATGTTGGAATAAAAAATGTGGAGACTAGGGTTTGAATCTGTGCTCAGCCATGGAAACCTATTGGGTGACCTTGGGCAAGTTACGCTCTCTCAGTCTCAGAGGAAAACAAAGGCAAACTCGGAGCAAATCTTGCCAAGAAAATCCCATGACAGGTTTGCTTTAGGATCACCATAAGTCGCTTGAAGCACACAACAACAACATGGTCAATTGAAAAGTTTCAGATTTTTTTCCTGTTCTTTCTGATTTTATACTAGGTTAAAATAAACTGACCTGAAGAGCTATTGTAAAATATCACTGATCATACCACAAGGTGACATAAAATATCCTGGCATAAACAAAACATGCATGGATCTCCAAAATAAAATCAGAAAGAACAGGAACAGAATATGGGACTTTCCGGTCTTTTAATCAGTCTGGATGTGCCCTAAGAAACTGCATGAAAGACTCTTTGTATCTGAGTATCAGTTATAAATTAGAACTTACAGTCTATTAATGGTGATAGAAACTCAAGCTATTTAATGTATTTAAGTGTCCCTACATTTTTGTCATTTATTTATGTAAAATATGTATATAACATATTTCACTGTATTTAGTTTCAGGATAGTTTACTAATTTTTAAAAACAAGATAGATAGATATAGATATATTTATAATTATAGATACATTTTTTTAAAAGCTCTTAAATTTGTTTTTTAAAAAAATTAGTTACATTTGGCAATGATTAATTCATCAGGATTTCCTGATCTATTTGCAATAAGAAATGTTAAGATTTTAAATGTTTTTAAATGTTTATCGCCTACAAAATTATCAAAATTATAAAAAACATTATGGACATCCATTAGAAAAACAAAATGAATGGGAACAAAAGAAGCAACAAAAAGCAGTAAAGAGCCTATTTCAAATTAAACTGACAAAAGCCTGTTTGGTCAAAACCATCCTTTTATCCAAAAATGTAGAGCCACTTAATACAGTGTATTATTTTCTGTTCAGAAATTGTCTTTTGGAAAAATGTGAGAAATGGAGCAGAACTTATAAAAAGGTAGCAGCTGCTATTCAGAGCACTTCTTCATACACATTCCCTGCACAGTGGAAAAAGAGTTATTGCCTGTCCTAGATTTCATTTGCATCAGATAGTGACTACACCATCATCAGTCCTGTACAGCTAAGGTAGTCACTCAGATCTTCCTTGGCCCTTTGACATGGTCTTATATTTCTACACCTCTTCCATTTCACTTGTCCCCTTTCCTTGTAGACTTCAAATACCTTCAAGTTAGGAATAATTCAGACCTTATTGAGGACTGGAGCTTTTCCCCCAGTTTCCCCAACTCCCACATTGCTTGATTTTAGGATAATAGCCTCTACCAATCTACCAGATTTAGTCTCATTCTTCTGCTTTTCAAGAATTCATGTGACCCTCAGTTGTGCCTATTAAATTTCCTGCATGCCTACAATCTTTGATGTCATGTAATGGCATCATAGAGCCAGTGTGGTGTAGCTAATCAAGCTAGGAAGCTGGAACATGTTGGTCCTCCTCTCAAGACCTGAGCCCTAAAGGAAAAAGCCAATCAAGTACAGTTTGTTTCCTATACCTGAGTCCCTTGACCCAACGGGGAACTCCAGAGAACTCACTTTCACAAAAATGTGTCCCTGGGTGACTGACCACAATTTCACCTTCCTGTACTGACCTGCCACAGAAAGGATCAAGCCTCTGCTTAATTTCTTTCACCCATAAGGCCACTTAATATGGCCTTCAAACCCTGCTGCAGATCCTCTAAAAATAATATGTTGTCCTTAACTGATTAATGACTACCATTTTCCCTGAAAAGTTCATCGTTATCACAAAGGATAGAAGGATGTGCCAAGTAAAATCCTAAATCTGCTTAGCATTACATATTTCTTAGTTTAGTTTCTGTTTGGTATGAGCTAGACATTTAGGGTCACTTTCTCTTCTGTAAATGCATACAAAACAACAACAACACAGTATGTTTTGAAGAATGTGCTAAACTGATGTGGAAACAGGATAGAACAAACTTAGCTGTGGAAAATGGAGAAAATGAGTGAACAGAAAAGATGGTAGTCAGGTTTTTTCTGTCCCTTCCTGCAGTGTAAAGTCGTGCTTTAGTTTCAAAATGGGTTGAACTGAAAAAAGTTGCTTCTCCAAAGAGTGGATATGAAAGTTCTTTTCCTGCCCCCTCGTGCTCTTTGAAACAGATTAGATAAGTTCAGATGCAAGCACTAGAACGGCTTTCGGCAGGCTAGCAGACAGTTTCTTGTTAATAATTGGGCAAAATCTACATTAAAAACCACCCAAACAGCTGTTTACTTGGCAGCATCAATTTTAACAGGACTGCCTTTGGAAGGTTGTCAGTGTAGTCAGTTTAAATGCAATTTACAAGGGCAAAGAGCTAGCTAACTGGCTCACCGTACCATAACATTTAAGGTACTGAGACATGAGGAAAATGTAAGCTGTCTTCTCTTAGCACCTGAACTGCATTAAGGCTGAACTACTTACACAGAATTATTCCTGTTTCATACTTCATTGAAAATCTTCATGTGCAATGCCTGCAAATGTCTGTGAAGTTGGCACATACCTAAAAAAAAGGTCATCCAGTTCACAAGGAATAATTTATCTAATGAATTTAGCCTCTCTTTCTGTACATGTAAGCTGATTGCAGCAATAATTTATTTAATGAATTTAGCCTTCTTTTTTCTGTATCTAGACACTGATTAGAGCATAGATAATTTAAGGGATTGCACTGTGACAGAAGCAATGATGATTAAATCTTTCTTTTCCACAACCAGTGCTTCTTGCAGTTAATGGGTTGCTATACTGTGGACAAACGAGTTCATTTGTGGCTCAAATGACGGTGCAAGAAGGGTGGACACAGAATGCAGAATTCTAGAAGAACTGACAAAACCATAACAAAATATGCATTTCTGTGCGGGAGCCCTAGAAAAATGCATTCTCCTACACATCCAGAAAGGTTAGGAGAAAGCCTTAGAGAATGACCTTGAGGATGTGCATAATTCAAGTTTTAACAAACAGATCTCACACTTATACATAGCATAAATGTAAGTAAGGGCATGCCTCCTAATACACATAAAAATGGAACCTTTACACATTTTGAGATCAGGAGGTCTTGAACACATACCTTCTGAATAATTACAACTTGACATGCCATGGGTCAAAGCTACTGCCAGAAATACCAGTATAATTTGAAAACAGGCTTTTCTTGGTCTAACGACTAAAAACTTATTTTCCAACAGTGGTCTGAATTGCACAAGCTTTCCAGCCTCAGTGGCTCCATGTGGCGCTGGCTGTGAGGTTAGGACCATACAGTTGCACCAACTCACACAGAGAGAAGGAGAAAGAGAAAGAGAAAGAGAAAGAGAAAGAGAAAGAGAGAGCAATCCTCTTTCTTCACTGGGATGGGAGTGGTAGCTGAGAGACGTCTTCTCATCCTATCACCCAGTGAACCAGTGAAATATTTCTTTGTCTCTCATTACACTGCTAACAATGCAATTTGATCAAAATATTTTGCTCCATGCATTTTATGCTCAATGTCTAGTCTCACCTTGGAGAACAAATGGAAAAAAGATCAAATAATTGAACATCATTGCTGTTCTGGCTAATCACATTTTCCTTTCATTTAAATAGAAGGTACAGGTTAGGTATGGCACTAATTAAAGTTCCAAAGGTCTTGCACAGTCTAGATATTGAACCATTCTAGCACACACAATATTTAGTTGAGGGCAAAACCTAATCTGGATCTAATTTAAGATGTAATACACAAAGTCACTATCTAACCAGTTAGCTTAGACTACTAAAAGAAGAGAACTCCTTCCCTTGTTAACACTCAGCCACACCATGCAGATAGGGATGGTTTGTAGCAGCACTGGAAAAAAGAATGCATTGCTGAATGCCTCCACTGAAAGAAAGAAAAATCACAAAGATCTGCTGGAAAGATTACAGAACGCTTGAAAGGCTTGGATCACTCATGAGGACAACAGCTATCCAAGTCAGAATATAACTGATAGACATCGCTGGTGGCTCCAAAGGAGTCTTCTGTCCAGCATGATGCATCATAGTATTAGCATTGCATCATTCCATGCTTTTTATCATCTGCGCTAATTCTGCATGAAGTCTTGTGAAAGCATTGACTCAAAAAGAATATTGCTTTTTCCCCAAAGATATGGTTCAATATGGAGGATAGCCCATTATAAATGTCCATCATATGCAGTGATTTTGCTGTTTGAACTCCAGCAGAATGCCATCTGGTATCAAAAGCACTGGCCTCTGGTGTGCAACAAAATAAAAAGGCAAACAAGAAAATAATGAAGAAAAATAAGAGGAAAAGGCGCTTAGGGACACAAGGGGGGAAAAAAAACCCGTCTAGTGGAATGCTGTTATTTCCCTATCTTGCAACAGTTCAATCAGTGTTTTTGTTCACAAATGGTTTTTAATATTTTTTTAAAAGGAAAAATATGCTAGTCTAGACAACCCTAAATTTTGTGCCACTTGTGTAGATTTTGGGGTTTTCTTTTCTCTTTTTTGCTATTGTTGTTCACAGAACAGTAACTTAGAGGCTAGAAGGGCAAAAGTTAGATTCGTTTAAGATTTATTCTGCTGCACTCCAAGAGGTGAAAAAAAGGTGAAGACAAGACAAGAAAAGGGAATGTTTATAGCAAACACATTCTCACAAGGGTTGGAAAATATTACAGCACATTTGCCTTTTTGTACAGGGAGTCTCATGGGCAAAAAAGAATGGCCTATAGCAGGATTAGACAAGAAAATAAAGGATAGCTGTTGAAGATTACAAGGACTTTAGATATGGAGAAAACAAGTGCTTGTATATTAATGCCTCTTCCAAATGTAGATATAGGAAAACTAATTTCTTTTAAGATTTAACATCAAAACAACTTGGTGTGGGACAAGTTTTAAACTGATATATTTAACTCATTTTCCCCCACTTATTTTTAACATTCCTGAAGAGGGCAAAAGTGGTTAATTTTATTAGAAGTGCAGCCATGCTTAACCACAAAGAGTCAAGAATGCCTCAGAGAAGGCAGTAATAATAGGATGAGATAGTTTAAGTGACTGAAAATGTCCTCTCTTCTTTCCTACCTATCCTGCCTGTCTGAAGTAAACTGATATTCTTAGGCATGTTTTTCCACCACTTCTCTTCATGTCAGCTCTCTCTCATCTCTTCCCTAGAATGGAGCTAGATTAGATCAGCACCCCAAGTAACTTCCTATCATAGAATGTTATTTCTGCAAGAAAGCCTTAAGCACTTTCTGCACGAGATGGCAGAAATGCCTCATTGCGTTGTAGGAGTGGAGTTTATGGCTGCATTTCTGCAATGCGGCATTCCGCACTGTTCTCCACTTGAGGCAGCGAAGACCGCTTTCTCATTCTGCACTACAGCGTTCATCACCACCCCTTGCTCTGCCTATGGCCCGCCCCAGCCTATTTCATTGGATCGCTTTTTTAAAAAAAATCTTGGGAAGGACATCCCTACACAGACACGACGTCACGTGTGCTGAGCTGGGCCCGCCCTGAACCCACCCATTCCTGCAAGAATGCGCTTCAACGGTTCCGCGTGTAGTTGTAGAAACATAGTAGAAGCGGTCTCAGGGAGTGAAAACACATTTTTCCATTGCTCAAATACGATGCTTTAGCAACATACAAAGGCTCACCAGCAACTTAACATCAACTTAATAGCGACAACATCGTGCAGATGCATGCCTCCTCAAGCTGTCACAGCTAAGCAGTGACTACACCGCGTGGAAAGGGCCTTAGTTTGCTTCTCTAATCCACTGGTGTTTTTGCTCCTTAATAAGGACCTTGAATTGCTGTATATACTCTCTATCAAATTTAAAATTAAAACAAACTAGCCTAGGAGCAACAGAATGAGATGATCATATCTACCACAAGGCAGCCCCTTATCCTTCCGGAAAGGCTCTTCCTTTAAACAAGATATGTGGCACAATAGGCTAATAGGCTAAGGCCTATGGAAAAATCAGGAAAAAAATAAAGCAGAGGTCCCCTACTGGGGAACACTGAGTCTTTCTCCTTAAATAGCAGCCCTGTGTTGGAAGGTCATCAGCACTACCTGCAGATGCCTTCTATTGAAAAGGTTGTCCAGCCAAAATCCAGTTTCAATAAGGAAATAATAATTATTTGTAGATTTGATATTATACATATCAATTAGCATCTGCAAATCTTACAGAAATCTGCACATTAGCATCCTGTCTATGATTATTTACTCTTTTAAGCAGCCACCGCATACCTAGCCGTTTCAGCAATAAATCTATCTTCTAGACACAACAAAAATTCAAGCTATAGTACTAGAATATTTTTATTTTAATTTCAGTTTTTAGCAATACTTAGATAGCTGGATTATCTGTTGTCTACGGACACATATCATGCATTTCTAACCTATTCTCGACCTGTCCTCTGCTGTGATTTGGACTAAGAGGTGGTAATTATCCATCCTTACATATATATGTACACACACACATGTGCAAAGTTGCCTTATAGAAATAGTTCTGAACAAAGCATGTGGTCAGACAACTTCAGAACCAATTTGTACTTCTACATCAAGTGCAAGTTGACCGCGATTCCAGATATCACAAAATCACAGAATCATAGAATTGGAAGAGACCACAGGAGCCATCCAGTACAACCCCCTGCCATGCAGGAACCCACATCAAAGCATCTCCAACAGATGGCCATCCAGCCTCTGCTTAAAAACTTTCAAAGAAGGAGACTCCATCACACTCCCGGGCAGCATATTCCACTGCCAGACAGCTCTGACTGTCAGGAAGTTCTTCCTGAGGTTTAAGTAGAATCTCTTTTCCTATAATTTGAATCTATTTCTCCTTGTCTTAGTCTCTAGAGCAGGGGAAAACAAGCCCACTCCCTCGTTGACATGACATCCCTTCAAATATTTAAACACGGCTATCATGTCCCCTCCGAACCTTCTCTTCTGTGGACTAAATATACCTCGCTCTCTAAACCGCTCCTCATAGGGCATGGCTTCCAGACTCTTCACCGTATCAAGTGTAGAGTGTACATAGGCCTTCTCAGGCCATTGATTGGATAATTGGTTTTGTTTCTAGAGGAGCTGTTATTGTTATTGTAAAAGACATTTTCCTTCACAGAGTGGCCTAAACCATGAAACTTAGCACCCATATGCACTAAGCAATTTATAACACTATTGTTCCATTTTAACTACCATGGCAACATCCTACGGAATCCTAGGATTTGTATTTCAGGGGGAATACTTAGAATTCTTGGCCAGAGAGCTTTAGTGCATCACAAAACTACAAACCAAGGATTCAAGAGGATAGAACCATAGCAATTAAAGTGGAATAATATCACTATAATGTTGTGGTGTGAATGCTACTCCAGTTTTACAGTTATAAATTGGTACAACCTCTACTTCAATTCTATTTACTTGGGCAAACATCAATAAGGAAACAAGGGACTGTGTCACAAATAATTATACTCCATTTGATTTCAATAAATCATTATCAGCTATTGCAACTATTGTAATACAAAATTAGGTGACATTTTTATCCCATATTAGTACCTTGCCTTTACATATTTAGTGGCTTCTACTAGGTATACTTCAAGAAAGGTGTTCAGGAACAATTTGTGATACAGTTCCCACAGATACTGAAGCATACTGAATAAAGTATTAAGCTGATTTCTTTTCTGCCTTCTTGGTATACTTCCAAGGAATATAACTCAGAAGGAATACCCTTACTGTAAAATACCTAGCAGACATACTCTTCAAAGTAAACTATTTGAATATAAGCCCATAAAATAAAATATAATGGAAGAGTTATTGTTTCTGTTTTTTTTCTGCACTACTGACATAGTGAAAAAACAATTACTGTAGGGAACACAAAAAGTAGAACACATTTACTAATACCCTATAATAACCAAAATAAGTGTGATTTAACAACTCCACAGGACTGGGGCTTATGTCGCACTTGGAAATTTCCAAGCATAGCAGTGGTACAAACCTATACTCTTACTCTGCAGAAACACATGTGTTTATTATATATTGAACCCAGCAGTATTAGTAGTTTGTTTGTTTATCATGATCCTTAGATTGTCTTTATTTATATGATATAGATTCTTAAACTGATCCAATTTAAAGGTTATGTATCAAATTAGAACAAGATAAAAGAATATTTTCTGTATTGACATTATACACTTTAGATCACTGAAACCATCTCTAGAATTTTTTTCCTGTACCTACTGTTTTGAGACAAAGGATAGAAGTAACTGATATAACAGTAATTAAATATTAGAAGCCATTTAATCATATAATAGCTGTTTTCAGTTTTCACTTCCCCATGAACAGTGGTATAGCAATAGTGATTTTGGCCCTTTCCGCACTGGGCTATTAAAACGGTGCAGAGCGACCTCTGACGGAGGTCTTCTGCACCGTAGAGTGGACTGGGGTGGACTACTTTTTGCAGTTCCGCACCTCAGTCTGCTCTGGAGCAACCGGAACTAGTCATGTGGTGTGTTTTTTAAAAACCTCTTTTTAGAGGTTTTTAAAAAGTACAGAGTGTGCGACTCCGTGTTGCTCCGTCGCTGTGCTCCAGAGCAGATTTGCAGGTGCGCACTAGTGGCCTTTAGGCTGGTGAGCTTCTCTGATTGGTGGAGAGCCTCCACCAACTGGAAGCCGCCATTTTGGACGCTGGAGCAGTGCGGAGCGATGAGCTCACACTGCTCCTCGTCCCGACAGACTCAACCGGATGCCAAAGAAATCCAGTGACTCCCGTTTTTGCGCAGTTCCTTTCCCACATGCGGAAAGGGCCATTGATTCTTCATGGCTTTCAAGATAAAGATACACAAACAGCCAAACTTATCATGGGAGCAAATCAACTACTAGTAGGTTTCTGTCTTAACAAATAAAATAAGAAAACTAATAGACTCTTAAAAATGTTTTGCCAGTTGAAAAATTTTCAGAAGGACAACAGTGGAGTGCAGTGGGATTAAAACAAATATCCTCATGTGGCTGGCCCTAGTCTGGATTGGGACGTGTGTGTTTACTTTTCAATAAATCTAGAAAGAGTTGCACACTACTCAATTAACCTAGTTCCAGCAGCTCATTTGTTCTCATTCTAAATATTCAGTTAAATGACCTAATGAGAGATCTATGATCAGATCATCTGAAGTTCTTTCATTTAGTGAAGACAGCTTGTGCTTCCCTCTCAGTCCTCATTCAAATCTGAACATTGCCATTGTGAATAATATTAATATTAATATTAATAATAAATAATAAATAATATACCTAATTTACATGCTCTTTTTATGTGCTGCTTTATCCAGTTCCTGCTGCTGGCATCCTCTGATTATCTGCCTGGTTGCAATCCTGAATTTGGTTTTGATTATGTAGTTTTTCGGTAAGAGGTAAGCAGCTGCATCCTGACCCTGATTTCCACAAAGGACATCCTTGTGCTTGAACCTCTTCAAATATTAGGATTTCAACTGTCCTGAGCACATTGTATTTTCACTGCAGCTTTGATCCTTCAAAGATTTGCATGGGCTCCAGCTATCTGTATCATTACAAATTAGCCATAGTACTGAAGTCAAGACAGTTTTTTTATTCAGTTTTTGATTCTATGATCATGTATCATGACACAACTACAGCAATATGATGCATGCTATATCAAATATAATTGGATACATTTAACAACAGCAACAGCCGCAGCAAAGTGAAGCACTGTGCTTTCTGGACTGCTTTTCTATGGGGAGAAAAGAAGTTTGCATCTTAAACTTTATAATTGTAGCATACATATTTATCTTTAACAGAACTGTAAACTGCCTATTATAATACTATACCGTACCACTGGACTGGCACCATTATTTCATTTTTCTATTCCAAGTGAGAGGTAGGCAGTCTTGTTGGTATAGCTTTATGTCCTTTTGAGAAGCATACATCTCACTTATCATGTAGATAGTGTCAATAAATTTAAAAGGATTACAATTAATTTCCTAACCATGTTTGCAGTGCATAGAGCAAAAGGGATAGCAGCTGCAGCAGCAACAACACGAATAGTTTTTCCAGATCGTGCCTAATAATCTATAATATCATTTTCAGTTCAAGTTCATCAGAGTTAAACTGAAAAACATAATAATAAAATCAGAATTCCTTCACATGTAATTAGGCTTAGAAACAAACTTGGTCAGGCATGCATTGTGTTAAATATACACAGATAAATGCTTTTGGGCAAGATGAAACAAGTTTTGCAAAATTAAACTGAAAATAAGTCTCTGAAGATATATAATAAATCATGCCAGGCACTTGCTTCAGCACTGCGCAAAAGGTATCTCAGTTGCAGAACATTCCACAGTGCAAATTGTCTCATTCTGTCTGAAATTGAGGACAAACATAGAATATTTTATATACAGGAGCTTAAACTTTTTGTAAATTATGTTAGCAAGTCAGGCAGTTCAATACCTCTCATTTAAGTATGGATGACACTGTTGCAAATTGTGGCAGAATCATTTATTTTCAGGAGCAGTGGAACTAATATTTAAAGAATATTTTGCATATTCTTTTGGGAGGAAAACCCACACTGACTATATAAGTCTATATAAGTCCTAATGTATGAAAAAGCTCATTGTCATATTCTCCTAGGCCTGTCATTAGCAATGCCTTTGCTACTTATTCCATGTCAAAAGGCAGGTAAGAAAGTAAGAAGAATTGTCTTCTAAAGCAAAACTCTAGGTCTACAGTCACAGTCGTAAAGAAAAAATGCTTAAGAGAAGCTGTTTCTCAAATAGACTGCTGTTCACATAGACTATTGACTACACAAACTATATCATTGCACAGCTGTGAAAAATACTCAAATAATGAGGAAATAACTTCTCTTCTAGTGTTAATATGTGATTCTTCTTGCAATAAATTTCATCTTGAAATATAGCATCCCTAATCCTGTAATTGATTGAGATCAAATCTTCTATTGACCACAAAGGGAAGATAATGACACCAATAGTTTTGTTCATCCAGAGTCAGGGCTTTGATTGCTTAAAGCTCTTACTTTGACTCTATGGGCTTTATCACATGCTGGTTTGTTGCACAAGTGTGCTGGCTTAGTTCCATTTTTTTTTTAAAAAAAATCTATTTAGCACATGATATCATTCTCTCATTGTTGATTTGTATTCCCGTTACTATTGGGCTATCTCTTTTAATTCACAGAAAATACCTATGAATGGTTGCAATAGCGCTGCAGTTCCACTATTGTATATTGGTATGATGATGTCATTCTGCCACAATTCTGATATTGCAACAGTCATGTGATGTCAGTGAGTGTTGTTCTCCCCTTTGCCCTCCCTATCCCCAGTCAAGGTAAGCCTCCTGCACTTCCAGTGTCTGGACAAATAGGACAATAGGTCCAAGTGAACAAAGTTGCTTTGACTCCCTCTTTCTTTCTTTCTTTCTTTCTTTCTTTCTTTCTTTCTTTCTTTCTTTGAATTTTGGTGTAACTGTGCACTTATCCACCAGCATTCCACAATTACACCATTATAGCAAAACAGGCAACCGTGACTCTGGAAGAGCAAAATGCCTGAATGGCAGCACAACAGGAAAAACAATGCCGAAATGAGAAGGTTGTCAGGAAGCCGGGGAAGAAGTCTCCCAATATGCTGAAAAAAGGAGAAGAAAAGAAACAAAAGAAAAGAAAATATAGCACATGCACA
This sequence comes from Iguana delicatissima, assembly GCA_948472985.1. Lineage (NCBI taxonomy): Eukaryota > Metazoa > Chordata > Lepidosauria > Squamata > Iguanidae > Iguana > Iguana delicatissima. The sequence goes on along the minus strand of CAOKZL010001689.1, from coordinate 187,911 downwards.
TCAATGGGGTGGTGCAGAAGACAAATTGCAGGAATGTGCATCACCAAACTGGTAGCATAGCATTATTGCAGAGATGGTGTGATAGTGTTTGTTTCTATACCAGTATATTTTCATTTTCTCAAATAATGCAATTGCTGTGAGACAACAAGCACGTGTGATAAAGCCCCATGTGTATTCAGGTATGTTGGTGCTGAATTAGAATGATCACCTCTATTTTTTTTCATTATTATTTTCATTTGACATTTCACATCTTTAACACTGCTACAGTACACAACTACAAAATGACCCTATTCATATTGGGAATATTTGTGCTAGTTGAATTTGGCCAGTACAAATGGAGGAGAATTTCATTTCATTTCATTTCTAAAAAAGAATTTACCAATATTCTCAGATTTCTTCTGCCAAAAAGAACTGGAACAGTTTTTTGTTTTGTTTTAAACAAATGCAAGACATTCTTGCCGTGAGCCAATCACTTTCACTCAGTCTTGACTAACTCATGGGAGTACGAGCATTGCCCTGATCCTGGGGTAAAAATGTAATTATAAATAAAAGAAGTAATCAACTAATTATAAGTTCAACCATTACAGAATGAAAATCCCCCAGTGAAATTTTGGGGCAAGAGCTAAAGCCCTTTACATCTCAGATCTTTTTTTCCCTATGAAATAAAGTGGCCTAAATGTCTGTCCTCACTCTGGGCGACCCTCTGGCTTATATCAGAATCATGGTGATGTCAAAGAAACATAAGAAATTGATTTCTACTGGCTGGACTAGACCATTGATATATCTAATGTAGTACTGTCAATTGTTACTGGCAGCACTGGCTAAGCCAAGATTATCCCTTAGACCTATCTAGAGATTCCCAGTATTGCTGGTGCTCTCCCATCTAGGAACTAACCAGGCCTGATGTGTTTAGCTTCCAAAATCTGATGACTTCAGTTGTTCAGGGTGATATTGTGCTATCATGATTTCTGGCTCAAAATAGGACTAATACGTATAGGTGAAATTATTATTACCTTCATCCTGTAGACAAAACTTGGTGATCTACAGAACATAGCATGTCTACTTACCATTTTCTTTAAAAAAACAAAACGAAATATGGTGAAAAATAGTTTTCTCCTTCGTTTTTAGTTATTTCAGACTTTATTATTGTAAAATATAACAGTATAATGTTATTATGTGCTGTCAATTATTGACAGGAATAAAAGCATAACTGCACACTACTTTTCTAGATAAAAAAAGGTACGATAATTGAAAAGTTTGATCTCAAGAGAAAAACAGAACTCTTTAAATTCTCTGGAGGGAGACACTTGCTTTGATCTGTAGTTGACAATATCAGGAATTACATGGCTGCTTATTTGCTATTATCTGATATGTGCATTCATACAAATGAACTCACACAAAAAGAAGTAAATAGTTACAGCATTAGACAGAGTATTCTGATTTGAATGAAGAGTTGTAGAGCTACATACTCACATACACACACACGTACCAGTTTACAAACTGTTCAGGAAATTCAAAGTGAATTTACAGATATTTTATTTTATGCAGCCCTTATTTAAAGATTTACATTGCCTCCTACTCGGAAGTGGTTACATGATTAACTTTATTACTTACATGATTAATACAGCAAGTTGATATAGCCATGGCTCCATATGTGTTCTAGCAGTGGGTAGAACCTCCAGTCTGTTTCCATGTACTATTTAAAGTTTTTTTTTTTAATTTCATATTATTTCCGGGCAACTGGATGGCTTTGAAGCCTGTATCAGAATGACTTTTTTCCACTTAGTGTTATGAATAAACCACAAAGATCAAACTTTATTATGAAGCCTTAGGAAATGGAGCAATGCTAGAGTGCACCTTGGATGGATTTTTACACCCCGCTCCCTGATACACTTCCTGGATAATCTTGATGGATTGATTAAAGCATTGTGAAGGGGACTTTCTTCTTTTTTGGAACAGGTAGCAATTTGAAAACTCAGCAACATATATAACCTGGACTGTCACCAGAAGCATAGGATTGGGTCTATTTTTTCCCCCATTTTTTACAGCATGAAAATGAGCCCAGAAGTGATGGGTGATGGGATGTGGGGCTTTTATTTATATTTATAGTATTGTATTAAGTTCCTTTTGTCTTTGATAGTATATTTTTGACGGTCCTCCATTTGGTAGAAGGGCATTATTATTATTACTATTACTAATACCTGGCTTCTGAATTGTGATGGCTACTTTATTTTCTCACGAGCCATAAGTAAATTAGAATGGGAAAATCTGAATTGAAAGGACAGATATGTTCTGGCCCAAGCAACCTTCATATTCTTGCATCCAAAAAAAGCTAACAAAACAAAAAGCATTCTCCCCCTTGCCATGTTTTTGAAGTTTTCTGGTTCATAACAGTAGAGATGTAGATCTATTATGAGCACTCTCAGTCAAGAATCAGACTTTGTAGAATCTCTGAAAATTATTTTATTCTTGATGGAGAAAAGGTATCTGAGTAGGTACCTCACTGAGAAAATGCAGTGCTTTCAACATTATGGGCATTGTGGGGGTTTTTCTTTCTTTTTTTTTTTGCTTGAAAAATTTGTTTGTGCAGAAAAATGCCGAGATGTTTTTGCACAGAACACCTGTTCACTGTAGAAAAGCAGTGGTTTCATGAAACACACTCTTCTCTGAGTAAAAATGCTGCTTTTGGCTCAGAAAAGCTCATGGTTTTGGAAAAACAAAATGAAAGCCACATATATCTCCACCACAATTGATTTCATGAGTCTCAAAGTGTGGATAGCGATGTACAACAAAATCTACATAGAAATTCTCGTATTCTCCTGCTGCAGGCTAAAAACTGTTAAAGTTTCTTGTATGACAGAACAAAATAAGTTAAGAGTTACCTACCCACTTTAAAGTAGGGATTAAAACTGGTAGTACGAAGGAATTTGAGGGGAGGATACAGGTGGTGAATCATTAATCCACATGATTGTACTCATATTTGAACAGCATGCTCAAACTACAAAGAAGTGCACATTATGTCAATGTACAGAATCACTCATGTGTGTGGCATGACCGAACCTGCACCGCAAAAAAAAAAAAAAAAGAAAAGAAAAGAAAAGAAAAAAAAGAAACCTGCAGCGAGACCAAACTTTTCACCTATATTAATTATACAAATTCCAGAAGTTCAAGCTAGCAGAATGTCAGAAACTAAGGCCATTTCTGCATGTTACCTTATCCTGTCATCCTCCCACTGCAATCCCAGCAGCACCTTTGCTGGGAAGGGGGCATGACAGGAATGCTTCCCTCTGCACCTGGCTGGCCTCCTGTGGAAGGGAGCGCAAGCGAAATGTGCCTGCCTTTCACAGTGCAGCCGGGCTCTTTTCCATGCTGCCCTGGGTTCCATCATGCTTCCTGCCCTTCCATATGACAGGTAAGGATGGGAGCATTGCACAATCATGGGCGCTTAACAGATTTAATCTTAATCTTATTGTGTGATCATGATTGGTGAGGGTGGGATGGCAGTGGGACTGTGACGATGTCATGGCTTGCAGCCTGTTGCCACCCCGCCCCTATAGCGAGACTGCAATGCCATTCAGAAATGGCCTAAATATGTTAATCATGTTTCATGACCTTGGCAAAACAAACTGGGATCAATAAATCTAGAAAAGGAGAAATTTTGAGAAGAGAAATTTGTGAGGCACTCCTACCTACTCTTATTTGAAAATAAAATTGCTCTGGCATTGATGTTTTGTTTTATTATTGCTTGACAATATAACATGATTCACAGTTAGGAGAAAAAAAATTTGTTTAAAATTGACCTGCCCTAAATTGTAAATGATTGCTTGAACAGTCTAACAATTCTTCTTGGCACAGACAAGAATAGAGAGTGACTAGAAATATCTCCCTTAAAGTTTCAGACTGCATAATAACCCTTCTATCTTGCAAGACTCACACCTGTCACATTAGTAATATATCAACATCCTCTACTATAAAGGACTGTTAAACATGCACATTGCTTACTTTAGTTTTTAGAGGCTGCAGCACTGATTCTAACCATCCCAGACAGTTTGCTTCAATAAAATTTTTGTACATGATTCTTTTGTTAATTCATTTTAACACAAAACCTCCAGTGCTAAGTCTGTGAGAAATGTGAATTTTGAATGAATACTCACAGGAAATGGGAGGACTGGGGGGGGGGGAATCTCCTACCCACAGCTACTTACATGGAGAGCAAATATTATCATGACAAGCCTCAGGACACTACCTGGATCTTATCTGATAGATCAATCACAGGACCTTTCAGAACTTAAATGAGATAGGATATGTTCCCTTATTTGTCATTTTGGGATATTTCTGCTGCTCTCCTTCAAGACAGCTCCATCCTGTTTGCATATCAGACTTTAATTTACTGAATCTACCACAGTGACACTATGTAGTCAGAGGTGATACGTGTCAATACTTAGAGAATAAATCTTCTCGCAGGGTTTGTTAGAGTTATATATGCTAACAGGGCTGTTAACAGCAGGGTGTCTTGGAAGTTTCTCATTCATTGGGTTACCATAAGTTGACATCAAGATGATAACAATTAACAACAAATTTCATTCATTTGTGGCCTCTGATTTCTTTTGAGTGTCTGGTAGTCATTTTTACATATACCTTTTTGATTTGAATCATTCGGTTGACAGAATACTTGGCTAGTTCCACAGATTGGTCTCACTTGCCCTGTAACTACCACAGGGTACTTGGCTGAACATGTCTGGCTACCCAAATGAGAATTAAAGGAAGCCTGCTCCAAGATCTGTCCTTTATTCATAAGTAAATATGACAGATCTAATTGTCCAGGTGTTCAGAGTCCAGGGACCAACATGGATTATGACAGGTCTACTTTTTAGTAATTAACATACAAGGCATCCTCTGCCAGCATGCCCTGCTTGGTGAGGAAGGTAGCAGCATGCATCCCTTTGTCACAGATGGCCACTCTAACGGGTGGAAAAGAGAAGCCAGAAGCAGAAGGCCCTCAGTCACTTTCTAAATGGTTTGTGCAAGTTTTGCATGAAAGCAAACTTCACTGAACTGCCTTTAGTCTAGACATTAAGTATGGAAAGACCTTAAAGAAATTAAGGAATATGAAAGAAAGAACAAATGCATTCTTCCCCACTGTTCTTCTGACATAAAAATACTGTGTTAGTAAAAATGTTTTTATTTTTCTCACAGAATCAACAAAATATTCATTAAAGGCCTGGGATTTAGAGGTAACCATATATTCTGATTAGAAAGTGGGCTTGTTTTGATGTTTAATTCTTGAACTCACTCCCTACTATCAGCAACAACAAGAAAATTCAGCCGTAATGCCACAAAAGATGAATGTGGTTGAGATGTGAATAGTACAAAGCATCTAAGAGGTAATATAATTCAAGATTTCAATTAGAGGTAGGTGAACTTTCGTAGCTAAAATAAAAAGCAGCATGAACATCTGGCTGGTCTCTCAAAATGAAGTTAAATATGCCTTTATTTGACAGGAGAGGAGAGGGTCAGATCAATATCAGTTTTCAGCCTATATTTTTGTTTCATGGGCAAATCATATTTTGGTTCCTAGTTCAGATTGTTAAAGTGAAATTTCAAAAGCACTAAAGCAAACTTGTAAGATGATTTTCTTATATCTACTTCAAACTGCAATCCCCTTTGCCTAATGCTGATGCTAGGAAACTGGAAAAAAATTCTTTCCATTTTAAACCCCTGACAGAAAGAAAATACATTTAGATTCGAAAGCAATTACTGTATTTGCTAGCGTATACGAAGCACCAGCATATAAGATGCACCCCATCTCCATGCTGGCAAATAATATTTGCAGGCATATAAGATGCACTGGCATATAAGGTGCATCCCATTTGCAAACAGTATTTTTCAGGAAAAAAAGTGAGTCTTATACACCAGCAAATAGGGTATTCATATTCTACATGTATATGCAATATATCAATAGGCCCAATCAACAGTCCAGTAAAAGTGTGAGAAAATGGATAGTGTTAGAATAGGAAGAAGCCAGTGATGTATTTAAGTCTTTTACTCCAAGTCTCAAGTCAGGTCTCAAGTCCTTGCAAGATACTTCCAAGTCAAGTCACAAGTGCAGGAGCCAACTTTAACAGAAAAAAAAAGAGAGCTGATGGTGGGGCGTATGACGAGCTCAGTGAGCTTACAAGGGTCTGCAGCTTCAGAAGGGGAGGAATAGGATCCATCTACTTGCCATTCCTCAAGCTGGAGGCTTTTGTGTCAATGGGCATAAAAGAGTCTTCTTATTCCCCACTTCTGAAGCTGGAGGCTTTTTCAGAAGTGAGGAATAGGATCCTTCTTACTCCCCATCAGTGCAGCTTCAAAAACTTTGGAAGGATCCTTCTTCCTCAAGCCTGTGGCCTAACACATTTGCTATTCCCCTCTGAGAAATGGAGCCTGCACTCTGGAGGCAAGTCTTGCCTTTTGCTATTAGGAGAAGCTACAGAAGGCTCCTCCAATATGCAGCAGAGACAAGATGCTGAGCAGAGCTCAACCCTGCCTCAAGCCTGTTGCCTAATACATTTGTTCTCTCCAAGAAATTCCTCCACAGTTTAGGCTTGAGACAGATAGTCACATGACCAGAAGTCAAAAAGAGATGGAAGTGTTGTTCAACGTCATAAAGTTTCAGGATGACTGGGTTATCTTACTGAACCAAGGGCTGCAATCAGTCACGAAAAATATACTAGTTATGAGTTGACTCAAGTCAGTGTGTCATTTATTGTCGAGTTGAATCCAAACCAAGTCACTGAAGTGACTTGAATCCGATCTGAGTCTGAATCAATTGACTTGAGACTACCTCACTGGAAGAAGCTGCTAGCGAAAGAATCTATAATCTCTAGGTGACTTTCCCAAGCATTTTCTGTTCAGGAACTAATATTTCTGCACTGAAATATTATTTTTCACTCAGAAACGGCTGTTTCCTATGAAGAAAATGCTGGTTTTTGTCCAAAACAACTGCATGCAAATTTTGCACAGAATAAGTGCTGAACTGCAGAAATTCTTGTTGGTTCACTATTTTCTTGCCACAGTTTCTCAACACTCCAAGAACATATTTTTGACCATTTCCTGAATATTTTTGAATATTCTTGCCATCCTTGTCACGCATAAATACCTGAGACTGTTGCATCTTTCCATGTGCAAAATTTGTGGGACATCAATTAATTACATTAATACACCCACACCTGTATTTTAGAACATCTGCAGCTGTCCTATGGACGGAACTCTGCAGTGATAATTCAAGGATTCTGACCTGCATCAGCATTAGCACTATGGTGTGCTGTATCAGTGCTCTATACACAGGAACATTGCCATTTATTTTAAAACATTTTGTCCATAAGCATCCAACTGATCCTCAGTGTGCCCTATATATGCAGTGGACCCTCTAGATCTCTGACTTCCAGATTTGCAATTTCCAGTGACCATGTAGCATTTCATCCTATACATAAAAGGGTGGCAATGTAAATGCAGATGCACTCAAGCATCCATTTGCATGTTGCTGCCATTTAATAGTATGGTGCATGATCAATTGTGGATTTTTGTCATCTTTCTCTCTCCTGTGTGTGTGTGTGTGTGTGTGTCCTGCAACCAAATCTCTGTAGATACAGAAAATCTGCTGCATCATTTCCTTCAGATAAAGTTGGCATAAATGCAAATAGGAAAATTGTATTGCTCCAGTTTATATTATTTTTAATCTTTCATGCAGCCTTTAGAAGAATCTACTCTTAAAGCATTCTGCACATATTTTGAAAAGGAAAGCCGAGAGGGAAGGAATAAAGGAAAGGAGGAAGGACTATCTTTTTAAAATGAAGGAAATGGTTTGATGGAAGTATAGTCACAACAGAGAGAAGAAAATATGATAATAAGATTTAAATGCAAAGAGGGAGTGGCTAAGGTAGAATTCTGCTGTATGAGAACCCTACCAACTTTAAGTACAATTCCTAAACACCAGATGCTGTTATCACTGCAAGGTGGGAGCAATCCTTTATTATTATAGTGTGGATGGGTGGCATCTTAAGAACACCTAATGAGTTCATGGCTGAACAGAAATCTGAACTAGGAATTTCATGGATCAGTCACAGTTCATGGTGCTAGCAGCTGCCCCTATGCTTGCTCTCTTAATAAAGAGAGGCCAAACTCAAGGAATAATATTTTCAGCAGATTTCTCAAGGTTAACTTTTTTCCAACCTAATTATCAAACAATAATGAAAAACTCAAGTAGTGTTCAGTGTGTATATCCTCAGATCTTCTTTGAGATTGCAACAAAATCCAGTTTTAAAGTGGCTGTTGAAATGTTCTTTTCTGCAATTATAGTTTCACTACAGTGCTTAAATAATAAAAGTGAATCTTCACTTTAGTCAAGGACATGGTTTTCTCTCTGTAAAAAGGAGAAGAATTGGAAATCCTTTTGGTTTTCATAAGAAGGTCACCTGCATGCTGATTGTGATACTCAATTGAAATCAAAAGTAAACAAAGGCACATATAATTGAGATATCCATTGTGGGCTAACTTTCATCTCTACTTGGAGCACTTATACATAAGGACAACTTTACATGTCCTCATACATGTTAAACACCAATAAAAGTGGAAACAGTTTAGAAAAGTTATGGTTTTGGACTACATCTCCCAGAATTTCTCAGGCCCTTTCTGCAACTTACCTTCTTCTGGTGCTGGGGTGCGGAGATCACATGAACAGCCTCTGGTGAGAGGCTCTTGTGCCCGGGGTCCTTTGGCTCCACACGAGCTGCCTGCTCGGGCGAGAGCCCCGCCTCTTCCTTCTGCAGTGCAGCCTGGGACTTTCCCAGGCTGCACTGGGGCAGGAAGTGTGACCAGCGTGACTCCGGAGGCTCCACATACCAGGCAAGTGTGCATGGGGCCCAGGAGCAATGCACAATCGTGCACCATTTTTGGCTTCTAGCCGAAAATGAAAAGGTGCGCGATCAGCGATTGCCGGCCCCTGGAGTGTCGTGCAATTGTAAGTGTGTCGTGCAGATTGCTCCTCACAATTGCGTGACACTCCAGGAGCCCTTTCACATGGAAAATGCCATGCAAAAAGGGCCTCAGACAACAAAGTGAGTAGTGTGCTGCCTGCGGAATTCTGGGATTCTAATGCAAAAAGGTTTTCATATCTTTGAAGGACACAGATTAGAAAGTGTGATAAAGAAAACTCATGAAAATTTAATGGAAGTGGGAAAAATAGGTAATGCTAAAAGGGAAAAAAAGCTGAAAGTGAGAATTAGAGACATATACCTACTCCTTCCACCATACATTTCACTAATCTTACTAAGGTCATTTCCGCACGAGGTGAGGGAATCACACCATGCCGCTACTTACCAGATCTTCTGGCGGACCGGTCCAGTCCAGGGTGAGGAGGAGCAGTGTGTGGTCATCTATCCGCACTGGTCCAGCATCCAAAATGGTGGCTTCCAGTTGGTTGTGGGTCTTGACCAACCGGTGAAGCTCGCCAGCCTAAAGCCCGCCCTCGGCAGATTGCAGGCTTGCATTGGTGCGAGCCTACAAATCTGCACAAGGGAGCAGGCTCGCAGTGGTGTGCTCCGTGCTTTTGAAAGACCGGAAAAATCAGGTCTTTCAAAAGCACGCTGGAGGACCACTTGGGGTTGTTCCGAAGTGGACTGAGGTGTGGATCTACGGTAAGTAGTCCAAACCCAGTCTGCTCCAAGGTGCAGCTGTCCTCTGTGGAGGATGCACTGTACCTTTTTAAATACCCCGTGTGGAAATGGCCAAAAATACTGTAGCTGCACTCATAATGCTAGTGTTTCTTTTGTGCATAAACCTAAAATCTTGACTTATGTTTTTACTTCTGTGGAAAATCTAGTTTTGTCACACAGAGAGCTTCTTCATCAGCCCACAAATCCTAATAGGAATATGAAAGGCAGCCAAGAGATACTATATAGCTTGATTAAAAAATTTTATTGCTGCTTTCTGTGTTTCCAAAAATTTATGCACTTTATTAGAGTTACAGAAGTTCTTTTTTCCTTTCCCCCAAATTCCTTAATCTTTTTTCAAAAACATTCAAAATCATAAGTATCACCATGAGTATGTAGGGATCATGAATACAAGCCAATCACAAATGTATAACTCTACGGGCATTTCCACACTACACTGTTATAGTGCTATTATTCCACTTGAACATTCTGTGGAATTCTGGGATTTGTAGTTTACTGAGGCCCGAGAGCTCTCTGGCTGAGAATTCTAAATGCCCCTCCCTAAATTGCCCTAAACCCTAGGATTCAATAGGATATTGAACATGGAATAATAGCGCTGTAACAGTGCAGTGTGGAAAAGCCCTGGGTTAAACATTTGTAACAGCCTCAGTGAATTCTGGCCACCAGCTCTAGCTCTGCAGAAACTACAAAACTGTTGGGTCTATTGATATATATTGTTTGTTAATAATCCCTTGTTGATCTCAAGAGATAAATTAGGGAAAAGAGGGGAAATGTGTGTGTTTTACTCAAGAGACATCTGTGTTGTCTAATTTTAAAACAGGAACGTAGTTTAGTCCCAAAAGTTCCAAGGAAAAAATGATGGTTGTGAGTGCATGGGTACCAGTATTCTACCTATGGGCATTTACTACAAGGTGGCACAGCAGTTCTATCTCAGAAAACCACTGGTATGGCTATTATACAATGCCTTGCTCTTATCCTGTTCTCAGTACTGACTGTTTCAACACAACACAGCTTACACTTCAGTATATACAATTTCTGCTCATACAGAATGTATGCATTTTCTGCTCATACTTTCTGCCTCTGCTTCTCCAGCTTTTCATACGGGAAAAGCTCTAGTCCAATTACATTACAAAAGGGAGTTATTTAACTCGCTGAATTTCCCAAATGACTCTTGGGAGCAATGATCATATGGCACTTGAAAATACACCAAATACTCCTGGCAATTTCAGCTGCATTAATATTCTTCCTCACATGCTGTCCTGAACTCTTGTGTGGTCCTGCTGTGGGCAATTAAAAAGTTGTCATGTTCTACCCCTGAGATCCTGCTTTTTAAGAGTAATAATGAAATGTATTTATTTATCCAATAATCTTTGGAAAGCATTTTCAATTCTAAATATAAAATACTTTCCAGACAGCACAGGTGCCATTTTCCTCATTTTATGGAGAGGAATAAATGTTTGTGCAACATACAACAAATTACCCAATATGAAAACACATAACTAGTAATATTGAGACAAAAATCTGTATATTTAGTAGGCCAAAATCCCAAAGATCCCCCTGTGATTGCTAACTACTGCTCACTCAAGAGCTGTTTTCCACATGTTAACAGCTTTTGGTACAAATTAGTACAAATGAAAATAAAGCTGTATCCATATATGCTGTTTCGGCTACTAAGAATCTTCCATGAATTAAATGGCAGCTCACATTATTGTGCTAGCAACTGTGTGTCCCACATAGAACTGCAAAATGTTATTATTTCTTCTCCACTGAAGCCTTCAGGTCCCCAATTTTTAAGATTAGTTGATCTAGAAATGACATTCTACATGTTATTCTGGAGTCACAACCCATATTTAATGCCTCCATAGTCTCTGCCTCCTTCATTTTAGTGTTGGGTTATTTCTTTTTCTCACTTACATGTTTCCAATGCAGCATCTCCAAGTAACTGTGCAAAGCAGATGTACAGATAGAACATGCACCACTCTTGTTGAAACAGCTATGCTAGATAACTTGTTTGTTTCTTGGCACAAAATGATTTTTTTGTACAGCTCAGGTCTGGACTATCTGAAAGATCTTATATCTCCATATGAACCTTCCAGAGTCTTGAGATCCTTAGAGGAGGGATTTCCTTTGGTTGTACCACCATTGCAAGCATCATCAAGTCAGAACTTGGGAAAGAGCCTTTTTGGTGGCTGCTCTCAGTCTGTTGAATTCTTTTCCATAGGAGGCTTGACTGGCCCCCTCTTTGGCCTTCTTTCTCCAGCAGGCAAAAGAACTTTTATTCAAACTGGCATGTAATGATTAATTGGTTGAAGAAAGTCTTTCCATGAGGTATGTATTCTGTATTCCTAATTTTAACATTAAGTTTTAAAATGGTTTTACACTTTTTAAAATTGAACACTGTTTTAATATGATAACTTGTTTAATTATGTTTTGACATTTTTTTTATTATCAGGCTTTCAGCTTATCTTGTTTTATCCCTTGGTAAGCCACTTTCAGTCCCTTACCAGAAGAAAGGCAGCTAGCTAAATAAATAAATAAAAAAAAATAAAAAAAAGCAAAGAATAACTTATCAACATGAAATTTTGTGCTCTGCTGAGACGCTTTTAATATATATAGCCCTAGGCAAAGGAAAGCAGACCAGAAGGCAGTGAGAGCATACTGGCCTGAAGAGAGAGGGCCCTGTATTTCTCTAAAGGGGAAACAGAAATAGGATTGCTGTGTGGCTGCACACAACCACTCTCCTTGTATGGCCACTCTACAGCCCCTATCCATGTTGCCTCTTCTCCACTCGCTGTTCATCATCCCATTTTGCAGTTCTTAGAATTTCACTGGCATTCTCATCCTGCCCTGATTCATATTGTGCTAGAAGTATTGAAAATGGACAGATTTATGAGGCAAGAGGAGCTGACCCCTTTGTCAGTCTTGGGAGATTATTGATGTTTATCGTTGTAGGAAAATGTGAACGGAACACATTTGTTTTCCATTCCTAGCAGTGGCAATCTCTTCCTTCCTTCTTCCTCATCCTGCGACCCACAATTCCTTCCTGCTTTATCTCACTTTATGAGAGCCATCAAACTGTTCAATAGCTTCTTTTTTCTTTTGCTTTCCATGCAAATATAGGGTCAATCTCTCACATAGGAAAACTGTATGTGATACTGGCATACACTGCAAGGAATCATCATACACAATCATGAGAAGGAAGGATCTCAACATATAAGTGTTACATTTATTACTTATGTTTTCTTTTTTTCATCTAACCAGCTTAAAGTTCAAACTGCAGAGATTTTTGTTTCAGTTCATATTTACATTAACATTTTATATGGTTTTCCAGCACAAATAACTGTCCTTCCACAATGTCAGGTCACAGGCATCCCTGCCATGGTAATGGGTAGAAAAGAGAATGGAATAAGAAAATAAGGTAGCAGTAGCCTGAACAATTCAGATGTGTATTTTTTGCAAACTGGCTAGAATGTGTTTAAAAGCTAAAGGCTATTATGTATTCCATATGAAAGCACTTGCTAATTGCTGCTACTATGTATTTAATAGATCACTTGCTGTTACTTGATATCTGATGGGGGGGAAGCAGTAAAGGCTGGAAAGTGAAAGCGAGAAATACTTGATGCAAGGATGTTATGTGAATGGGGTGGTATGGAGATAACTGGGAAAGACATATAGATGGGTCGAATACTGTTCAAGGACAAGTCAACTGGAGGCTGGCACCTGCTAAGGAAAGTATGAGGGGGAATGGGCCATGCTGCACTAACCAAGATCTTTGTGCACTTACATTTGAATTGATAACCTATAAAGGATGTATGCTGCCTGTGCTAATCAGTTTTGGCAACTTCTGTGGAAGTGTGCTGCTGTGGCTCATGCTAGTCCCAAGAATAAACTACCGCTGCTATCAAAGTACATTCTTGTGTCTTGAGTTACCCCAATACATGACACACTATCCACCTTTCATCAAATCTCAACGTAATATTTTAGACCTCTGTGTTCTAACATAATGCAGTTTGTCAGCTACAGTTTAGTTTTTGTGGAAAGGAAAGGAAAAAAAAAACAGGAGGCAAAGAGCAAAATAAGGAAATAGAAGCAGGAGAGAAAGAAGGAAAGAAAGTAGAAAAGTACTAATTTAGTAATCTATTTAATTCTCCATACAATACCTGTACCATTATAAATTATTTCATTTTTGAGCAATTCAGCACATTTGTAAATCACGGCTAAGATCCAATAGCGGGTTTGCAAATTTACATGCATGCAATAATACAGTAACTGGGCTATACCACCCTTCTGCTGATGTTCGGCCACTGACTGGGTATTTGCCAATGAGTCTGCTTAGTGTCTCACTGTACAATTGGACTAACAATGTAGGTCCTTCTGCAATCCCAGTGAATAAAGAGTTACACTGAAAGTATTGACAAACAATTGCATACCATCCAAGAATGTGCAATTGTATTGCTTGAATGCCACTGGAAACTCCCAACTAGAGCAGACCCATTGAATCAATTGTTGAATCAGCCCCAGCTGTGACTATCAATGGGATTTAGACCCACATGAAATGGTAACATAGCCAATGGGATTCCAACCAAATAGTCAGGATGGAAAGAATGCAAGTTCTTTTTCCCCCACAAAAAATAAATCAAATGAGGAGGAAAATAAAACTTTCTGGTCCTTGTAAAGGTTTTGTTGTTGGATGTTTTAATGTGGTTGCTACTTGTCCTGGAATTTCTTTTTTAATGACTGGAGAAACATAAATATAATAATACATAGCTAAAGAAATGAATACATGTTCAGTGAAAGACAGATTCTTTCCCTGATTACCATACTTAGCACATATAATCTAAATACCACCCTTAGCACATATAATCAAATACTTGTAGCAGTGGAGGAGACAACTATATGAAAAGATTGTCTTTTACAAGTCAACAAATCTTCTTAATACAAAGAAGTCTGTTCGTTTTTGAAAGAGACCTTTATAACTTTCTAAAAATCCTTTTGTGTTCACAGGTAAAAGAACACAACAGTATTAGGTACAGAAAATTAAACATTAGAAACATTTCAATTTATTTTTTATCTTACAATGTTTATTACATTAGACATTGGACCACAGCAGGTTAAAATCAGATAAGAAGATTCACACAATAACAATTAATTGTTAAAATGAGCAAAATTATTTATAAAACACACAATACTACTATTACTGGTAGTGGAGTTATCTTATAAAACACATAATATTAGTAACAGGAGGAGGAAATAATTCTTTAGATTTATTAGGAATATTTTTCATATTTTCAGATCTCCCTGACAATTTACAGAAATGGAATCTGCCAACTTTTTCTTGCATTTTGCAACTTTTATTAAAAAAGATAATAACCCACCAACATTGTGTGGTTACTTAAAGGGGAAAAAAAACTTAATTTGAACTTAGCAGCCCAGATCATCATTTTTTAAAAAAGAGATCTAAATAGCATCCTCTGATGTCAGTGTACTCGCTGTAATTCAAGGATGTAATATGCTAGGCACTCAACAACTGGTTTCCCATAGACACTTAGTCTTTCTTGGACAGAAGTGGTATGAAATCTGCCAGATTGCATCATAGAGTCGATTTGTTCAAAGTACAGGTCTGTGAAAACCTTTCAATTTTCCATTATCATGGGGAACAGAAGATACCCTTCACATCAGTGCTGTTCTTTGGTGCCTGCCAGCCACCTTGATGTTCTGGAGGACATGAGGATAGCTATGTCAGATTGAGTGTCAACATCCATAACTCTTTGTTTGAAATTATTTCTTATAGTATTTCCCCATGGTCTTAAAGCATGTAAGGGAAAAACAGATTTGGGTAGTTGCCTTGAAAATTTTTGTATCCAAAATTTTTTTTTTCATGCTACTAGTCATCTGTTCCTCAAGACAGAGCCTAGGCAGACTGTCCTCCATCAGCTGGTTTATTCTTTCCCAGTAATTCACCATACTGACATAAGTTTGATCAGCAATCATTTTCTTACCCATCTCTGCTCTGAGTAAAGTAGATTTTACTGTATCATATGCAAGAAATGGATTTGAACTCTTTCAGTTTTGACTAAATTGTATCATATCACATTATATCATGGCATGTTGATAGAATAAATGAATTTAAATCTGTCAAGTTAATTATGAGGAATTGTAACTAAATTAGTGACAGTAAACATGATAAGGCAAGGCCTTATTTTATTTTGTGTTAAATTTGCAAAATTTGTGGCAGATGTCAATGTCAAAGGCAAATTTCTTACACATTCCCATTTTTATTTAGAAAAGTTTCCTTTCCAATAAGACTACTCAGTGCCAGTTTAGACTCTGTCATCCCTGAGAAAATTAAACAACACCCAGACTTGACCAGGCCTTACAGAGAGTGAAATCACCATAGAGGTTAAAACTTTCACTATGAGTATTTCTATACTGCCCAGCAATAGCCATTTACTTATCAGGGTTCCATCCAAAGAATCATAGGGTTTGAAATCTGTTCTAGTAATTAGAATTATCTAGTAGACAGCTCTAATGCTCTATATGAACTACTGCATTATAATTTTTGTCAGAGTACTCTAAGTATATCACTAAATTATCACTCCACGGATTCCATAGAAAGGAGAATTGCACAGTTGCAGTGGTATCACACTTCTATAACTATATAATGTAAATACTGTTTTGCAGCCCAGTAAACCAACTGTCTAGCTCCATAACAAAATGTTCTTATTCCTCACAACATGGACTTCCAGATTCTGCTCTTTACTGCTCTCCCTGTCAGTAAACCAGCTCTTGCAGGTTGGACATATGGTTCATCTCTAACATCCCACCTTCACCAATTTTCAGAATGCTGTGTAGTTCACCTTCAGGGAGAGCAAGATTAAGAATTATCCCACCAGAGTGACTACCTTTAGTCCCCTGCACAATTCCATATTGATGTCTAACATCAAGTGATCTGATTATTCTTTTTCTGTGGCTTGATTTTGTGGTGTTATTTGGTGGGAAGTTATAACCTATCAAAGTCAAATTTAGCTATTAACCATAATGGGGGACTGAAGAATTTGATGCTATGAAATGAGTATTCAAACAACTTAACTCTTTGTCACTGACGGGTTGAAAAGTATTCTCAATGGTTTCACACCCATACCAGTGAAATTTCATTTTAAAACTATATTCTATATGCATAATCAGGGATTAAAAGAGGAGATCTCTCATCTGTCTTCCAAAACACAGCATGCACTCAGAAGGTCACTTGTCTCAGAATGACAGGAGGTAGCGCTTCCAGGCGAGGACAGGTATGGGGTGATATACATTTAAAATCTTTTAGCATTTATACTTCCTGACCTGTTGACCTGTTGCCATGCATAGACTATTCCTGCCTGGGGCAGCAGTAATCTGCCCTGGGGGTTAGGTCTGGCTCTACTGTTTGATGTCACATGTGCTCCTTCTGCAGTATTATTTTGCATCCATTTCAGGAGGAATAGTTAAAGAATTCAAATTTTCTTCTTTATGAAGCTGAGTGACAGGTATTTAATAATTTATTTTCCCCCAGAATTACAGAATAGAAACCATTAAAACAGAAATGAGAAGGACAAGTACAATCTGAATATGGGACCACTATCATTTAGTGTAAACTATTAAAATCAGAAATGTTTTGTAATCAACTGCTTAAGAAAAACTAATAAGGGAAAGAAAACATCCTTGTCAGCTGTAACCAAAAAGGGCTAAAGCAATACCAATTTTAAATTTTATGATAGCAAGACCATTTACAAGTATTAATATGAAACAATACATTTTTTAAAGAGTGACATGTGGATCCTTTTTGCTATGACACCTGTGCTTATGTTCTTAATATATAGTTGAAATAGATGTGTTTAAGTCATATGGTACAGAAATATAAATGGTGAAATAGTTAATACACTGGTTGAATGAGATGCAGTTTCAAGCAATAGACAAGTACTTTCCTTTCAAACAAAAAGGCACAGAATGAGGAAATGAGAACCCAAATTTACCCATTCATGTATATATATATCCATACACGGGCACATTTTTCTCAATATATTTCAAAGGAATGGGAACTATAGCCTCCTGGCAATTGCTAATGTATTGTTTGTCTTCTAAGTTGAAATTATCCACTAGGGTGCTGCATTGAAGTTGTCTATGCTATTCTGACACGGCAACCAGATGCTCCAATTTTGCTTGACTGACTCTAAGCTGAGCCAGAATGCCTTAAAGCAACACTGAAAGGCACTGGGTTCCATGAACAATTAAAGCACTCTGGTGTCAAAAGAAGTGTTTCAAACACCTACTATTGGTACTGAAATGACTCAGGTGGCCTTTCCCTGACACTCTGAAGGTTAAGATTTAATGCAAGAGACAGGTAGCTTGCCTCATACAAGAGTTGCCTCTATTTCATAACTTTGAAATACAATACGGAACTGACATTAGCATGCAACATAAACCAAACCAAAAGGTTATATTTCTCCTGTGCAGATGCCTAGACATAGATATTGATCTTTAAATTTATCTGTCTATATAAATATTAACAATGATGAAATAAGAAATATGGACAGTGAAGCAACTGTGTTGGTAGTGGGCTCTGCATTAAATATCCTTCACTGATTACAGGCTGAATATATTTATAATTAACAGTAAGAATCTCTTAAAATGAATGAGAGAAAGAACAGTATTAACATGGAGATCCTTATCACACTATTATAGCACTATTATTCCACTTCAACTGCCCTGGCTGCACCCTGTGGAATTCTGGGATTTGTAGTTTGCTGAGGCACTGGATCTCTCTTGCTAAAAATTCTAAATGCTTCTCTCTAAACTGCAGATCTCATTATTCCATGCTATATTGCCATGATAGTTAAAGTGGAATAATAGTGCTGTAACAGTGTAGTGTGATAAGGGCCAGAGTCATGAACTGGAAACAGACTAAATTTTTCCTAATTTCCCATAGCTTCTGATCAAATGTGACATGAATTATTATTTTTAACTGTTACTTCTTGTGCTGTTCTGTCTGTTTATAGTTTTTGTTTCATCTTCCTTTGCTCTGTTTAAATGATTTGCTTGTTATTATTTCATTCTGATGACACTTTGAAGTCATACATAAGCCATCTCAAAGACCAAATGGTGGAAAGGTGAGGGAGAAATATATTCAACCAACCAACCATCACTACCCACTGGTCTATGCTTCTTTCAACATATTCAGTACCCAGTCATCTCTCCAAATGAAAGCATTACTTAGTGTCATGTATGCCTGCTAATCTGTCTTTCTGCAAGAACCATCATCTGCCTGATTACTTACCCTTTTTAAAGGAGCAGTGGCAGCTTGCAAGGCAGGCATGGTAGCACAAACTGAAGCAAGTGGGGGAGAAGGATCGCTGCAGCTGCAAGAGGAGGGGGCATAACATAGCAGAAGGTACAAGAGAGGCAGGAGTAAGTGCCACAAGAGCTGGCAAGGAGGGAAGGGAGGGTGGAAGATACATATGGCAAAGCCCAGGAAGCCAGAAAAGAGGCATGACAAAAATACATGGTGAAGTATGAAAGGGGGGTGCAGCTGTAAACCAAGGGAGGGAGGCATTGTGAAGGCATGAGGTAAGGCAATGGAGAGGAAATGAGGGAAGAGAGGGTGAGAGGTGAGTTGAGGTGAGAGGGTTCAAAGAACAAGAAAAGTAGGCATAAGATGAGGCAAAGCACAAAAGTAGGTGCTCTGGTTTGTAAATATTTATATATTTATTTCCTCTGCATTTTCACCTGTCAATCAGGTGAATCAAATATCAGATGTCAATCAGATAGCAAAAACAAAGAAAGAAACAACTGATTAAAAACAAAACAAAACCCTGCACAACCCACAAATTATTTCTGTACCCCAGCTAATCCAGCTACACCAGGAATGTATTTGGCCAGTTCTCACATTATTTTTTTCTTGTTATGAATCCCCACAACAACTATGCAAGGTAGATATTCTGAGAAGTAGGGATGGACCAAGATCTCATGGTGAATTCCATATCTGAGCAAGGATTTGAACTTGGATCTCTCTTTTTCAAATCAAGGTATGTAAATATTATTCTACACTAGCTCTCTCAGAAGTATAGTTGCTCTAAAAATAGTACCAAGCCTGAAAAATAGTGGTAAGAAGAATCAACTATTAATGTGCTCAATCTTCACAATAAGAATACAGATAAATAACGTGTATAGTTATAATAATTTGCATAATATGCAAATTAGATACTTAGAATTGGGGAGTTGGAATACGGTAACTCTTAACTATCCCATCTCCAAGAAAGTTTGGATGTTTGAAGATGAACAAAACAGGGAGGTGTCCTCTAGGCCTATTTCGAACAAGTGACTATACTACAGAGATCTTTCAATACACTGGTGGTCAAACTGAGCTAAAGTAGAAAAAAGCCTTAAGATTCAGTAAATAAAATAGATTAATAAAATTTTAAAGATAGTAGTGTGTATCAAATGAGAACACCATTTTCAAGATGTGAGAGATACGCATATACTGCTCGGAACAGCTCTCCATCAGTTGGGTTTAATAGCCTAGGTAGCATTTTAAAAACACATTCCTCAGTCAGCTTGAACTATTATTCTAAGTACTATCAAATCCCTTTATTATGGCACTTACTAGGTATTAGGTAGCGGTTTCACTCTGCTATAGATTCATCTTCTTTCTAATAGCTAGAACGAGGTATTCTCACAGCCGTCTGCCCTTCAGTCTCTTGTGTGTTATATCAGTCATTCAACCCAGGAGGAATACTGGAACGAAGACATAGAACTGCTGCCATGGTATGCTGGTTTGGCCTTTTAAAGCCATCCTTGGCTCTGGCTAGGATACATGGACCACTTGTCTCAATATGTAGCTGGCTTCTGCTAAGAACTTCAACAGATGCCACTCTTTGGGTGCCCCTATCATTAGAGAAATAGGGATATGTGTTGTTTTCAATTGTATAAGAGGACAGGTTTCTGCTTCTACATCCCTTTCATCTTCTTTTCACCCCCCTCCAGTAATATCCTGTTTTATTGTTTTAAAGACTCTTGCACACCAATTATCATGATACAGCCATATTCCCTCTTAAGCTTATTCTCTGCTTTCTTTGTATCCTTAATGCTATTATCAGTCTCCATCTGGATCAAGTAAACAATTGAGGGAAAGCTACCTTTTCTTAGCATATTCTGATGGTCCAACAGGCTGTAAGGTGGATTAATCTTGAGACCTCACATTTCATTGGTTGGGTAAGATATTACTTGGGGGTATTAGTGTGAGATGTTTAAAGGCTTCTTGACAATAATGAACAATCCATAATTGCTACGCTAATATAAACAGAATCCAAACGAGGAGAGACCATAGTTTAATATTTCAGATTTCTACTTACATTTACTAGTTGGAGTCAGAATGGAACCTGGGATATATTTAAGATTTCAGGCCACAGTTTTAAAAGTTCTTTGCTAGCCACCTTAAATGCTTTTTATTGTGGAAAGGTGTGATTGAATGAAAATAAAAAAGAAATGACATTTGTAATAGGAAAGTAGCTAGAATGCAAGAAATCAGAGAAATTATGCTGTACAGTTGCGTTGTAGTCTTCAAAACACTGAAAGGCTTCATTAATGGAACTGATGCACAAAGTAAAAACCTGGCCAATGTGAGACAACAGAAAAAACAAGTAGAAATTGGATCTGAAGTCTATACATCCTAAAGGCATGTGAATGTGAATGTTTCTCAGGCTTGACATTTTATATTTCCTCTTGTGTATTTCTTCTACATAAGAACATAAAATAAGATTTCATTTGTAAAAGCTGCAACTACCAGACTAATATAAAGTGGCCTACTTCAGATACTATTTGTGTGTGGCAAATTTAGATCAAGAAAGGACTTGAGCTCTATTGCAGGACTGTTCAGTTAATTATAATAAATAAAGAGGGGAAATCGCCTGTCTTGTAACTGCAGTCATACATGGCAAGCAAACTCCTGACTTCGTCAGTTTTTTGTAAGTAGGTGTGCAGACAGCCTTCATCTTTCACAGGTTTACCTTCCATGGATTTGATTATTTGTGAGTTTGTAGATGCTGCTTAACTAGCAATGTAGCTATAGGTGAAAGTGGTGATAATACTGTTCTATAATGACAGGGAGAGGCTTCTGGGTCAGATCCATTGGGCTCTGCCTTTTCCTCCTCCTACTCTTTGGCAGGGTGGCTGTGGCTTGTTGTCCTTATCTGGCACCAGCCAAAAGTGGGGGATCATGAAGCATTGTCCAAACAGGGACTTGTACAAGTGAAAGTCAATAA
Organism: Iguana delicatissima; assembly: GCA_948472985.1. Classification (NCBI taxonomy): domain Eukaryota; kingdom Metazoa; phylum Chordata; class Lepidosauria; order Squamata; family Iguanidae; genus Iguana; species Iguana delicatissima. Next base: position 165,908 of record CAOKZL010001689.1, on the reverse strand, counting down.
CTCTGCTCTCCAGAAGGGGAGCAATCACAAAGGACTGTCAAAAAGGGACTTGTGCACATGGAGGATCTAGGACCTTTTCTAGGGGAAGGTTTGGAGACTGATGGAGGCCAAGGGGTCTCTGGAGGCAGCCTCAGGGGTGTCCTGGTACAGAAGCAGTAAACGTAATAACAGACAGCACTGTTGGAGGCTGCTGCAAAAGTTCCCTTCAGCGTTGTCCTTCATTTTCTTCCTTCTCCTCAAGAAGGCTGAGAACATAGGGGAATTTTTACAGCAGCAAAATCTGTAGTAGGTATGTTTAGGGGCTTATAAGATATTCATGGTTTTTCCACTTTCACAGGGATCCTGCACTCCTAAGCCCCATGAAAATTGGTGGTCCACTGTGTAATAAATCTAAATAAGGCCTTACTATGAATTATCAACAAAGATCCATAAAAGTGAGGTCCAGGGGCAGCATGCTCCCCACCTATGCTGTGGATATTCCTAGTAAAAGCTATCAAATGACCTGTCTTAACAAGAGTGATAAAACCATGCAGTTCTAGAAAAGATTTTGGTGCCAAGATCTTCAGTCCCATTTCCATTAGAAATCAGTGAACTTGGCATCATTAAGAACAATCAATTAACACAGTGAGAGGAAGGGAACAGCAAGACTGCCACTAAAATGGGCCTTTGGAAAAAAAGTTATAAACAGCTTTCTGTATCAGAGTTACAACAAGCGCAGTACAGCTAAAATCAGACAGGTTACCTTGCATCTCCTGTTGACAGAAAGCCTGCACTATACCTTAGCAAACGGAGTTCAGGGACCTAGATTTGATTGCTGTTGCAGAACACCCCAGGACTAAACAAAATGCACATCTAGGCTCTGGTGCACCTGTTTCCTTTTGTCTTAATGAGTCTGAAAGTGCTCTGCATGTCCAATGGGAAATATTCCCACGCGTTCACACTTCACAGAGTGTTTCCCATCGCAGATGAAAACCGCTGCACACTAGGGCTCTGAGAGTGTATCAAAGCCACTATGGATCTTTCATTACACAGTGTAACTTCTGACTAACTCCCATTTTCCTCTTTAAAAAGCCACAGGCAATTATCTCGCACATTTCTCTTAAAGACAAACATTTATGTGCTGAGGCTGAAGTTTTCTGCACTAATTGTCATCTGCAAACATTAGAATTCCGATAAAATTCACAAAATTAAATTAGCAAGCCATTACTTTCCCCTTCCCTTTCATAATGCAGTGCACGAACAACTATGAGTCTGAAAGAGGGGAAGAGGTCAAGGGAGGAGAGTTTGGTTGTGATGTTACTTCCTGCCCTTGCGTGTTCCCATTTAATTCCACGGTTAGGTCTAAAAATTGTAATAGTCCAATCTGTATAACACCTCATGAATGTTGAGAATTAAAAGGCAAATAGAAAAGAGAACATGCATTGTCTCCTGAATATATGTCGTAAAATTCTAACTATAACAAAGAAAGGCAAAGCATAACCAGGAAAGCAGCAGCAGTGATAAAAGTAGACATTTTGTGCCAACTAAAAAGAAATCAAAACTCTGTTTGAATGAAAGGTCATGATGTTACTCAAAGCTAACAGATAAGAACAATCCATTTTTTTCTACAAAAATATTTTCTGATAAAATTAGCAAATGAAAATGCTGTAGTTTAATATCATTGGTAATTTTCTAATGGGCAGGCTTTTGCTCAGAGTTCCCAGAGTTTTGTAGGAAATAATACATGAGAAAAATTTTGACTGCTGCTAAGCCTAGATAATGAAGCTCAGCTGCCAGATAAAGATAAACTAAGAAGGAGGAAAAGAGGCAGTCTCCTAGGTAGGTAAATCCTAGATGATCTTCATAGAAAAAAGGAAATATTTTGACTGTATTGTTAAATGAACGAAATCCACACTGACAAATAGCAATGTGACATGTTAGGCGACTGATTGTTTTAATTGGACATAAGCTGAAAATGAAAACAACAGAGAAACAACAAGCTTTCTGTGTAATTTAGGGGTGGAGCATATGAAACAGGGATATTGCAGAACCTCACCTAAGAAACTAGATGGAGACAAATTTGATGTTGCTACAGAAAAGTCATGTCTTTTGAATCAAACAGACATGGATTATATTCATGATCTGGCCATCATGAAGAGGCTCTCTTTCCTCAGTGTACAGTCTAATTTACTCACTCTTTCCCTGATTTGAACAAAACAGGAGTTTGGCTAGATGTTCAGATAAGGCAGATTATAGTTAACACAAATCATAGGTTGCCTGCAAACTACAATTAGAAACTGGGTTTCAAATTCTTGTTGTTTTTTTCTGATACTCACACACACAAACACACACAACATAATGTAACATTATAACACTTTCCAACACAACAAAACCACAGATTTACTCATCTGTCCAACACTACAAAATTACTATCTATACATCTACCTCTGCCCTACTACACTCCCATAACAACAACAAAACAAAGAAAAAAGGATACAATAATAACTACTAATACAAACAAAACAAACTAACTCTAAAATTGGTTTCCAACTTCTCCAACTTATATTCTATATGATAATATTAAATCAACTTCTGCTAGACAAATATCTTCTAAAAATAAACTCCAAAACTGATTTTACAATATACTAATATTCAAAACCTAGAGCTGATCAGTTATTCTTTTTGTGCTTCAAAAAACATATTAATGTTTTTTCTTAATGATTATTGTTTTTTCCCTCTCAACTTAATTGTTAATTTGTCAATTTCTACTAAGTCTATTAACTTAAACAATCAGTCTTCTATAATTGGAATCTCATTGCTTTTCTACTTCTGCATGTATATTAATCTTGCTGCTGTTGTCATGTATTGAAGAATTCTGCCAAATTTCTTATCTAATGAAATGTCCATCAGTCCCAACAAATAAAGTTCTAGTTGTTTCTGAATGTTTAACTTCTTCATGATTAGATGGACTTGGCTCCACAACTTCTTGGCCTTATCAGCAATCCACCACATATGATGGAAAGTTCCTACTTGTTGTTCACATTTCCACAGCATAGGTTTCCAATTCTTGTTCGGTGTCAAATCATAATTTACACAGTGTACCCATCAGTATAGACTATGTTTTGTTTGGTTTTGTATTTTCAAACCATGAAGTGAGTGAATTGGAAAGCATGGGTAAGAAAGGCTACATACAAGTGTGAAGAACAGTGCCAAAAGTTGTGATGTCTGAACCAAATCATACAATGTCCATTAAGAGGTCACTATCAAACAGAACAACCAATGTTCTTTATATAACTGATCAATATTACAGTTTTAATCTAATTGCTAATCCCAAAGGGAGCAGACCCATTGAATCAAGTGCTGAATGATCAATCAACATTTATGTAATTCTCTTCATTTCAGTAGGTCTAATCTAGTTGACACTAGCACGTGGATTTAGGTCTATATCTGCCAAACAACAATAATGGGTTTAATACCAACAATTCAACCCACAGTTGATTGAAGTTTGAACGTTAGAACAAGACTCTGACAGAGCAGGTGGTAATCCCTGCTCTGCCATGGAAACCCACTTAAGCAAGTCACACTTTTTCAGCCTGAGAGGAGAGCAGTGGCAAACCTTCAGTGAATATCTTGACAAGAAAAACCTATCACAGGGTCACCATAAGTTGTTGTCAGCTTGAAGGCACATAGCAACAGCAATTCAAGACATACACTTCAATAACTTGATCATTTTGGAAAACAGACACAAAGTGGGAGAAACAATGTACTTGTTACCTTCTTAGATCGCATGCAGAAGCCTTCAATGATTCCAAAGGATGATGCTTGACTCTGTGAGATAAGGTAGCCATAGCCATATCCTACCTAGGAGTGTGTGTGTGTATTGTGTGTGTGTGTGTGTATAGGATAACAACTAGGGATGGGACAAATCCAGAATTTTCTGAATCTGGATCCAAATCCCTAGAAGGTTCTGGGAATCCATGAATCATACGAATCTTGAATCTTTCAAATCCTTTTTTTAAAAAAGAGTGTAAAAAGCAAGGGAATGAAGGATAATCTTGGGCAAGACACACTCTCTCAGCCTTAGCAAAAGCCTAGGCAAAGGCAAACCTCCCTCTGAAGAAATCTGACCAAGACAATTGTCCTAGTTTTGCCTCAGGATCCCCCCAGACTGAAAATGACATGAAGGTCCTTCTACACAGGCAGGAAAATGTGGATTAATCCCACATTTTCCTGCCTGTGTAAACAGGGCCACATACTACAGTAGAGAGATAATCCAGGTCAAAACTGGTCTTTCTTTGCATAGCTCCTTCTGGCATGCTGGAGTTTGTAATCTGATGATGCACCAGCGCACTTTGTCAGACACACTTTTATAGGCTGTGACACCTTGTAAAACTCCAAACCCCAGAATTGTTTCTGAAAGAGGTTTTCAGGGGAGCTATGCAAAGGAATGTTTCAGCTGTCCTTGAAATCTCAAGCCTGTAGCTTCCAGTCAAGTGCAGAACTTCAATATGAAATGTTCAATTTAAATATCTTAGAATACAATCCCAGATGTAATTTGTGAAATTGTTAGCAAAGGCCATTATTACTCCAAGGGAAAACCTCACCTACTTACTATCTTCCCTTGTATGTATGGTCTCCCAGGTTTTCAAGCATCCCAGTCTCCAACAATCTATTTAGTTGGCAGACTTGAAAGATTCTGTTTGCCTATTTTGGCACAGGGATTCAGATTCGGGAATCTCGAATCCTTACCCAGGATTCAAGGATTCGGTTGGCCCACCCCTAAATACAACTATGTCATTGTTGGCAGTAGTAGGAACAGACTTATCGCTATCTTTTCTTGTGAGGGGCCAATGGTGATTGTAAATGCATGTTTATAAAACAGATGCTCCCTTTACATGGAGGTAACTCTGGGTGAACAGTCCAGGACAGGAGTCTTATTCAGAGAGCATTTTTCTTTACTGGCCATAGCTTATGGCCATGATATTATGACACATGTTTCTAACACAGCAAAAACTAGTTTAATGATTGAAGAAACTGTTTGCACATATTGTCCTATTGGAATAAAAAGAATCTTTCATGTATTGTGAATGTTTACAGTAATTTCATAAATTAAATGTGTAGCCCATCTTTCATTCTAGTAGATTTACATAGCAGTTTACAATCAGTTAATGCAGGTCTACGTAGAAAATAAGGATTTCTATAAATCATGCATTCTTGAGCAAGTAACCTTTGACTCACATGAGAATACTGTTTACTAAGGAAGAAGAAAAAGATTGTCCCAGCAGATTCTTCAATAATGACACTCTAGATTCCTTTCCCTTTTTTCTTGTAATGAAACAATATTGTGTAAACTATTTCTCGATAGGGGATGAACTTATTAAGATTTGTTCCTGCAGGGAAGAAGAAATAATTTCATCTGTTTCGTCCTCATTGCAAAAATATTTTTGAAAACTGTGCAGTTTTTAAATATGTTCTAACATATTTTCCCCTTGACTCACGTTTTTCCTGTGCCCTCCCCAACACACCTCTGTATTGTTCAGGGTGGCAGCCAAAGCTTGTTGCTGCCTATGTTCTAACAGCCAGTGCGCAATCACGATGAGGACAACTTCATCTTTCAGCACTCTACAGCACACCTAAAATGGCCCAGAAGATGCCTGCACTGTCGTGCAAAACATACCTGATGACAATCTTCACCTGACCATCTTCTTCTGGCCACTGCATGGCCATGGCTAGAGGGCAGGAAAAGGGTGATTCTGTGCTGTGGAGGTGTAGGAGTAGTCCTCTGAGTCCACTGAAAGACTCAGGAGGGAAAGGGAGAAATTTTGAGGAGATTCTTCTTGTATTTCTTGATATCCAGATGTCCCCTCGTCATGTTTCTACCCCACTCTTTCAACCTTCAATTTTGATTCAGTCACAGACCACTGTTCTCCTTCTAAAATGATCTTCTTTTTTTTTTTTTTTTAAAAAAAAATCAAATGTAGTTAACAGTTGGAATGGCAGGACTGATACTTGATTTAAATTACACTAAATCATCCAAACACTTCACAGCTGAAAGCCGCCTGAAAATCTGGATGAGTTGGTGATCAAACAGAGATAAATATCTAGCTGAATCACAGCAGTATTTGATAATTCAAAACTGTAAGAATTTACAGCATGTTGTGTCATTACCTTGTTTTCAGCCGAGGCTATAAAATAGTTCATGTATCCCTCATAAAACATGCCTAATTAATCACTTTCATAAAGTTATGTGTACCCATGGCTATCTTGATATCATAAAATCACCATATTAACTTTTGCTTAGCTTCAAACAAATTTATAGACACAATCCAACCCATACTAAGCCAGTGAAAACTGTTCCTATAGTTAAATTTCCCACTAAAATTAATGGGAGTTACTTTCACGAAATTGTGCCTTGCAGTAGTAAACTACAAACACCAGATTTGCTGGTGGATCCACTAACAAAGATTTGGTGAATCCACTTTGGATTCTACCACCTCTCCTCCCAGAACTGCTCTGAGTTGAGTGGTAACTCTAGCAGTGTGTGACTCTAATTTAGTACCAGCAGAATGTGCATTTAGCTTGGAACAACACTATCCTCCAAAGTAGATTCACCATCTCTGCAGTGGTGGATTCAGTGAGTGTCCCTGATAATCACTACTGTATTATTTTTAAAACCAATCCTTTCAAGAAAAGATTTAATTATAAATGTATCCTCAGAAGATGGCAAATGCACATTTAAAAGCCTGCCAAATCTTTCATGCTACTACCACAATTAATATCTCATTTTGTTAGCACTGTATCCTCCTTGTTAGTAATATCCCGTGTTGTTAGCACTATGGTTAGCAATTGTTTAGTGGGACTAGGAAAAAAAATTATCTATGAGTGTAAGTGGCTTGATTCATGGTACAGTCATCCCTCCACATTCGCTAGGGTTAGGGACACAGGACCCCTGTGAAAGTGGAAAAACCGTGACTAACTCTAGGCCTTCCCAAACCATATTTAACACACAAAAAAAGTATGATCACCATATTCAACTCACTGTGGATTCCTTTGAGGCACCAGGGTTCCCTCATAAGACAGAAGTGGGTGGCTGGTGGGGCTTACTGCCACCTCCACTGCTGCCCCACACTATTTTTAAAGGGACTTAGAAGCCTCATTCACAGTTTCTCAGTCTCATGAAGCTTACAGTCCCTATTAAAAATGGCATAGGGAAGCTGCAGAGGTGACAGCAAATAATCTGTGAATAATCAAATCCACAAAAGTGAAACTCGCAAATGTGGAGGGCTGACTGTATTTTTCCTTCCCCTATGCATTTCACATTGTTGTCATTTTTTCCCCCTATATGTTTCTGTCACAGCTTTGTTATAAAGCACTGGTGTCTCTGGCCTGGACTTATTTCTGAGGTGTAAGTGGAGAATGTGCACCTGCTCTGTCAATATGGAATCTTAAAAGGGATCCTGGGGACAAAGTCTTCTAGACAAATGCATTCCTTGGGGGCTGTTATGCCGTTTCACTCTCAGGTGACAGGATAGGCCCAAGTAACAGTCCACACTCAGGTAGACTACCATATCCTATAGTCTCATTGGTCAAGCATCATGGAAGCTTGAGGGGAGCATCAGGCCACAGGTATATCACCTGGTAATTGGACCTGTTGCCTTATGCTGTGCCAGAACCGCTAGCTCCAACCAATCATGTTGTGGTGATATTTGTTCCATTTATGAAAGTGCATTCTTGATATTTTTCCTCTCCTTCTTGTTTTCTTACTTTTCCATACCTGCTAGGAGATCAAATACCTCTCTAACCGATCTCACATAATGAGTTTCCTCTAAAACATGGAACATACTTTTATGAAGGGAAAATTACCCTTGCAGTTCAGAATTGGATTATATGTTTCTGATATAATTCTTCTTCATATATATTTGGACTGCTCCAGAAATACCATAAACCACTTTACTGTAACTATCTAACTCTTAAAATATATTGAATAGGCATGACTCACATCCAGCCATTGCTTGGGTCTAAATCCTACTGCAGCTGAAATAGAAAGAAAAGTTCTATTACTGACTCCCTAAAACAGGATTTTGCTTAAGTCCTTGAGAACATAATAGCAGACTGTTAAAGTCAATGAAAATGGCAGATCCTGTTGCACATTGTACACTGAACAAATGGCATTGAATATCTCCACATATTGACACTCATCTGCTGAAGGAACATAAGATATAGAAAAGTGTGGCCAGTTCAGCTTGTGCGAATTGATTGAAGGAACAATGAAATACAGACATTTTTATTAGTAAACATATGCAACACAAAACATTTAAATTGTGAGCGCTGATGCCTAAAAGGGTGGACTAATTTATACAAAAGATCAAAGTAAGTAAGTTGTTTCTGGGTTATTGGCCCCTTAATCTTGTATATTAATTCAGGTAATGTGCCACTACCACTATCTTCTATTTAATTATTTTTATTTATGTACCATTAAGCTCAGTTTTCATTACTTTTATTGTGGAAAGGGGATGAGTCCGTTGTATTGGTGCCGCACTGTCATCTCATTTGCAATCCTCAAAAGACCCCTTTTCGTCCTGGAGAAATCAAATGACATTCTTTAGAAACCTTCTTTTTTATTTCTTTAATTAGGAGTTTTCACTAGGACCTCCTCCTTGAACTCTTAACATTTTAATACACTTCTGCCTCACTAACCTGGCTGATTGTTTCAGAGTTTGTGCAGCACACATTCCTGATCGGCTAGAAAGCTGCTTTCTTCAAGGCTTTTCATATTCTGCCCTAATCCCTTGGTAATTACAAAGGCTCTCTCTGCAACAATAAGCAAGTCTGAGAGGAATTTCTTTGCCTCTGCTTCTTAGAGAAAAACTCTACTTGAGCATCTCAGCTAAATTTTCTTCCCAGGAGCCTCACACACGGAATACAAGCCCGTGAAATGCCAAAACAGAGGCACTCAAAGGTTATTGTGGAAACTTCGGTTGTAACAAACACGAGTTAAAGAGGAACAAAAAAGCAATGTCGTCTGACAAAAGTGTTCATTTAGTACAGGTTGAATCTCAATTATAAAGGCTACACACACAGATGACAGAACTTCAAAACATTTATTTAATGGCTGACAGCCATTTACCACCTTCACTTATAACCCCCCTCCCTATGGGATCTTTTCAGGCTTCTTTTGTAACCTTTTCTGTAATTATTTATATACCGTCGTATTATCTGGTACATGTATCTCTGTTCCCTTTCTCTCATTAGAAACAGCCACAGGCAGCTGTCCTACCTCAGAAGTGACCTGGCTATATTGTCTGAGAGATCCTATTTCAAAATATCCATGTGTGTATATGAAACAGAGAGAGAGAGAAGAGAGAGAGAGAGAGAGAGAGAAGCAGGCAGGCATATATATATACACACACACGTGTGTGCGTGCATGCATGTGCGTGTGCACGCGCATGAAACATGGGAACAAAAGTGTGTTATTATATCAGGGACATGTGATTCTCCAGGTATTGCTGGACTGCCTTTCGCATTATCCTTGTTGATGGGAGCTGCAGTCTAATAACGTATGAGGTCCTCAACCTACTCTATATGTAGGAGGAAGCACGGTTACACATATAAAATGCAAATTACTGGTATAGACCCATCTATCAATGTTCAAATGTGTGTCCTCAAATAAATTATGGAGAGCTTTCAGACACAGAAGGAATATCACAATTTTCTGAGCACTGGCTCCTTTCTCCTATGTTATTCTTCCTTAGCTCTCTGTTTGCATTACCTGTCTGGGAGTATTTAAGTGTTTTATTGTTAATGTTTTCACACTGGAGGAAATTATTGTATTTTACTGTCCAGTCTCACAATAAATTATAATTATTAAAAGATTTAAAATACAGCTACGTCACTAGGCATGGCCCACTCTATAGGTAACCATTTCCTCACAGCTACATGGTATGCTTGTAACCTTCCTTACAAAATGGAATCAATATTTAATCTTGGAATTCAACCAGCCTGAGAACATATTTCTTCAACATCTGCGGCCTTGTTGTTGGTGAGAGAGGGTTAAATGGTCAGATTTCTTTAATTGTTTACAGTTGTAGTAAGAATTACAAAATAACCGCACATGTACACTATTCAGCATACTTATAACATGCAAATAATTGCTTCTGCCCAATGCAACCAATTACAAACATACAGGACTCAAAATAAAATAGTATACAAATTGCCAAATCACTCAATTTCTCTTATGGTGACTATGCTGCTTCTTCTAATTTGCTGTGCTCTTGTGAAGAAGGAATCTGAAACCATTGGGGAAAAAAGAAAACATACAAATGCTATTACAGTACACATTTCTAAGCAGCAGGGAGTCTGTACTAAGTGTCAGATTGATCAGGACTTTATTCTCAATATAAACAACTGCTATCAAGTGTGCCATGGCGAAAGGTCAGGCATGCTTCAATGTTGTAATTTTTTTAACCAATTTAGATTTCAAGAAAAGGCTTGATGGGGAATATATTACTAAGAACTTTAAACATGAACCACAAAATGTAGCTTTAAAAGCCAGGCTACTTATATACATCCTTCCCAAGGAACTGCATTTGCCAATGCACATTAAAATATGATAGGTATGCCTGAGAAAGACTTTTGGAATAAGTATATTAGCAGTATCCATACCTTACACATTTCAATAAGATACGCGCACACACAATATATGTAACTGGACAGAAAATTATAATAATTCTGGTCTGTATCAAGTGCAGTTCTTTAGTTTAACTTGTCAGATCATAAAGGTGAAAGATACCAGAACTCTCCTTGTTCAGAAGTGTGATTATACATCCATCAGTCCCCCATAGATCAACCTGTACAGTTTTTATCATTGCATACTACAAGCAAAATATGCTGGCGTGCTGCTGAAAATCAATTAGCAGCCAAACATGCTGCATGCTACACAGTGAAGGGAAAAACTGGCAACCATGTGAAAGAAGCTGCACTTAACTTGGCAAGCAGCATCTGTAATGGGAACATGGAACTGTCGTTTCTCCACCACCAAGTTGAAAGATTTAACAATGCACTGTAGCACACTTCTAACATGAAATCATACCATCTTATATAGTGATGTACTTACTGTAGCATTAAATGGCCCTATTGTATGGTAATCTCTCAGTAACACCATTTATAGAACATTGTAATTATTCAGAGAAGTAAATGACATTGATACATCTTAAGAACCCACAAAATGAGCATGATACATTAAATCCATTATAATCGGTGCGCATTAAGATCCTTTAAGCCCTGTATATCATTTACATGAAATCATTTAAACACTTGGAAAATACAGGAATGCAAATTGTACATGTTCCAACAATTACTGTGAAATCAGAAGCTTCTACATACTACAGATACAAAACCTTGCCTTTTCAAAATGATAAATACAATGGAAAATATCTGAGTGCTTACTCAATATTTATACATTCACATATCTCATTTTTTAAAAAAATGATAAGCCAGAAACCACAACATGCAATGTCTTTTTCATCCAGGTGTATGCAGTCATGATTTAGCCAAACTTGGCCACTAGGGATGTCAACAAAATAATGCTGCTATCTACCACCATGTAAAGGTTACAGTTAGGAATGGGATAGGAACGTCTCCATTACTATGATTTTGTTTGAGACAAACTATCTTGGCATCATGGGACAGTCCGTCAAGGATTTGCCAATCCCAATCAGCTCCGCTGCAAGAAGTCGATACTAACTGGCTTTCTTCTTTGTGTTCCTTGCATTTTTCACCAAAATGTACCTTAATACATTCATTAATTTATCCATCCAGTTCACCTTTTTCCCAGTCCTGGAATGTTACAGAAGTATGTTACAGAGTTAAAACAGGTACAAAGTAACTCCATATAATTACAACATACAAGAATTAAAACACAATTAAAATATAAACAGAATGAAAATCACCGTAAAACTAATCCATGTAAATAATAGCAATAACAACACATACATACAAAACTGCCCATTATTAAAAGTTCTTTCCCCATGAGCAGTTAGTTTCCAACGGCCTCTTGAAACAACAAAATCTTTACTTGCCTCTGGAGAGAAACAATGAAGGGTGGCAGTCTAACCTCTCTGGGAAATGACTTGGAGCCTGAGAGCAGCCAAAAAGAAGGTGATCACTTGTGTTCCTTCCTGATATAGCAACGAAGGTGACGAGACAGAGAGAAGGGCCTCCTTTGAAGATCTCAAGACGTGAGAAGGCTGATATAGGGCAATATTGTCCTTCAGACAATTTGAATCTGAGCCATATAGGGCTTTGTAGGTCATAACCAGTACTATGAATTGTGCCCAGAAGCAGGCTGACACTCAGTGGAGCTGTTGTGATAAGGGAGCTTCATGTGTCTTTTCCCTTGTGAATCTGATCATATACACACACCACACATATGCACACACACACAGCAAGTACAAGAGGATAAACGAACTAATCACAAAGACACATGTGGTCCATTCAATGCTATTTTTTTTCTAGTCCACTCAACAAGGCAACCATTACCTCATTTTTTTCAGCTTTTCACAATTTACATAAATGTGTGGAGAGTAGTAGGTGTTTTACAAAGTATGAAAGAACAATTCCCCCACCCATCAAGGGACTTAAAATCAAAAATCCCATGCCAGGGAAACAAGAGGAAGAGGAAGAACTGGGGACAAGGATTAATAGGAAAAGGCAACAAGATCATTTCAGTGACATGAGCTTAGCTTAATTACAAGTTGAGTTGCAGCAGAGCAGATGAATAGGTAGTTGAACTAAAGTCTTCCTGGCTAAGTAGAGTCTCAAACAGAGATACAAACAGAGCTTGGAACTTTGCAGCAAATACATGTTGCTCTCATGCCAGGCAGACCATTCCCTCTTCTGTTGCTGCCCACTAGCATTATATTTTTGGAATATGTTGTACCACTACATCCTGCTTGGAAATCCATTCAAGAATCCCTTCCTCACAGCACAACATGGGTCACAGTTCCCCCCTTGCCTGCCCTTGGTGACCTTTTTCTTCTTTCTTGAAATAAATAAATACATACATACACACATACATACATACACACATACACACACACATGCATACTTACAATTGAGGCTCTATATACCCTATGTGGCTTCCCAACAAGTGCATCTTTTTCTGAGAAGCCTGTTTGAAGCACTAATGATGTGGTTTCCAGGCACACATGCCCTTAGACGTCTAGGGCCTGGACTTTTAGGGTATAAGATAACTCCATAGCAGGGATAGATACTGCAGAGGTTGTAGAGGATTTAGGGGCCCTTTTTCTGACACTGGGACCCTCTTGATGCCACAAAGAGCAAAATGCAAAAAATGAGAACAAAAAACAAAACCAAAAGTAACCAGAAGTCCATCTTGCCCACTGCTGCTCTAATAGAATAGCTCTTGGGGGGCACACTCAGACACTGAACCATTAGCGTAGAGGCTTCCTAGAACAATGTTACAATGGTAAAGAAAGCACAGTGACACACAGTTTGGGGTTTGCATTTTAAAAAGAGCTGAAAGAAAGAATTTTAATTTGCTGAAATGGAACAGCACTATGGTGTATGCCCAGAAATCGCTCCATCAGTACTTTCAGAGGGCTTCCCAAATTGCTATGAGTCTGGCAAAGAACTCAAGCAGATTATGCATACATAGGATTTGTTTTACCCCACAGTAAGAGGCTGTGGGGTATGGGGTGGCTGCAGCTCCCATACACTGTAACAAAGAAAACCCTTGTGCTGCAGAGAAAACTCATGTTGTGAGGCCTTGTTTCCTTTCTCTGAGAGGCCCTCGCATTTTGCTCCCATCACTTCAAAAATCGCTTCAAAAAAGGAACCAATTGTAAGTTCTCTATTACTTTATAATATGTGTCCTCCAAGCTCTGGATTCAAAGCAGCAACACTGGTAATTCATTTTAAGTAGGTAACCTTTGGTATAGAATTCTTGGGCTAGTGAAGAAATCCAAGGATAAATATAATAAAGATATGGCTAATTTCGCTAATATTTTTTCTACTAGTATACAATTAGCAGAGATACTTTTAAGCCTGTAAAACTAAACAAAAAGCATTTCCATTTTTTGTACAATTTTATTCAGAATTAGTAAACATTCTTTTCGTACTACAGTTGGATCTTCGATTAGCCAATTAGAAAGGCTGCAGTGAATAACCTAAATGCAAATCCCCTGCTTTTGAGTAAAGTGACTCCAATTTTTGATGGGTCCAATCCTGTTTGAAGATGCCTTGTTTCAGTCTGTGGCAAATAAAAGAGTGAAAACTGATGTTTGGTTATGTCTGTTTGACAGTTCCACAATGAGAATGTGATTGGAGCCCTGTTTTTGTATTACGTCTGTCCTTGACCTTAAATAATCATGATTCAAATTAAAGATTTATTCAACTTGTGCTGCTTCATTTAAGGCACGTGGCCTGTTGTCTATACATAACTCATCAGTCTCCTGTTGAGGCCCCAAGGAGCTCCACATGCCAGCTCCAGACTCATCCAGATCTTCCAAAGCCCCTAGTCAAAAAACATTTTTAATTTCAAAAACACCATTTTCAGCTAAAGAGACACCTATAAGGCATGGTTTGGCCTAGATCACTGTTTCAGGACGGAAAAGTCTGGAACATATATCACTGTTCGAAGAGGGAAAAGATTGGAAGGGCACTTCCATTTTCAGTATGTGGCCTTCTGCATCTCTTGACTCTTGATAAGTACACATCATATATACATATACAGTTCTTAGCATTGCAAATGCAAAATCTAAAAATACCTTGATGGGATACAGTCATTCACAATATGAATATGCAAAGAAGTCTACACACTTAAAATTTCTAGTGTCCTAATTAGGCAACATTAATTCTGCCAAACAAACATTAAATAGAAAGGTCATGAGAATAATAGGGGTCTTTGCCTGAGGAATGTTCCTTACTTGGATTAATATGGATGGAAATTAAGCATGGGTTAGAGAAGAAATAATTCATCACTATTCTTTGAATATTTCTCATATATATATATATATATATATATATATATATTTAAAATGTCTAGTTTATCAGAACAAAGGCTTCAACTGCTGTTCTAGAATTACTGAGGCGCAAGATAAGACCAGGAAAGTTCACCCGGCCATGTATATTTTACTGCAAACGTGTCATTTTAGACATCTTTCAAAGTTATATGTGAATATGAAAAGCAATCCTACTGAAGTATTCTTTGCAACTTCTCATTGACATATTCATGTAATGTAAAATCAATCAAAAACCAAGGAAGCATTTTATCACAAATTGTGTGTGTGGGAGGGTGGAGATAGACTAAACAGCAAAAACAACAAAAGCCACCTTCAGGTTTTAATTTGTATTAAAATACAGTGAAGTCTGGCTTCTTTTCCTTTATACTCTGAAGAAATTCTGAATAAATGAACAAAATATGTAGTTTATCACAGTCAGAAATGACTCATTCCTGGGACATCTCCCATATGCCTGATTAGAATTCATGGACTGCTTTTTCTCAAATGACATCAGATAAAATATATGAGGACATCTTTATTCAGCTTTGCTAGAAAGGGTTAAATCTAATCCTGGATAAGCTCTGAGTGAAATGTGGAATTCTTGACATGAGAAAGTACTGATAGGGAATCTTATTCCACACTTCTAGCCTTAGCCTTCTTACATGTAAATTTGCATATGAGATTTGTACTCAGGCTATGATTCTAATATGAGGATGTGTTCAAAAGTGTGAGCTACCCCCATTTCACAATGGAAGTTATCAAGTGATCCACATTCTACTCTGTAATATGGAAAGATCTGTACAACAGTAACATAGATATAATAGAGAGGAATGCTCACCTTTCCTTCATAAGTATGAAAGTTAATTCTGATGGTCTGAGTAATAAATCTCCTCCAGTTACACAGGGGTTACATCCCTGAGGAGCTATTAAATGCTACTGGTGGAGGGTGTGTGGATATTGAAATCCTGTGACCATGGCCATGTGTATTTACATGTGTGTTTGCAAACTGACTGGCACCCTTCTTCACAGCAGGGTTCAGACAGATCCTAGCCTACAACATTAAAATATGCACCATACCGTCCAGCATTAGAATATGCGCCATACCATCCTCAAAGACCCCTCCCTAAACTGCAAACCCTAGGATTCCATAGGATGTTGAAAGTGGAATAATAGTACTATAACAGTCTAGTGTGGAAATGGCCTAGATCATACACATTAAAACCTTTAATATGTGACACCTAATTTCATTGTTGGTAAGTGCATACCCTTTTTTGTGTGTGCCTGAATGCACTTTTATTTTGATTTAAATGTCGCTCAAAGTTAGATATCTTCAGAATGAACACCAAGGAATGACGTTATATATAAATATGAAAAGAAAACACTTCTTCACTGTCAGGGATCTCCTCAAAGAAAAACAGCTTGTGGAGGTGTGGACAGAAGAGTGCTAAGGAAAGTAATATTATAAGCGGTATAAAAGATTTGAATGTTTAAAACTGCATATTTTCAAACTGTCTTAAATATTTGGGAAGTTATCAGTTTCACTCATACAACAGATCCAGTATTTTACAATCCTTTTGTGCAATAGGGCTTATTTTGCTTAGTGTTTACTCAGCTGTAGCATTTTTAAGTATATGTAAGAATGTAATGAGACATGATTTTAGGGAGGGGAAAGTTTTGTCTCTCCTGTATTCAGTGTAGACATGACAGCACTCAGTAACCACATGTATAACAAACTTTATAGCATGCACATCAAAGTTTATCAAACTTTACTTTCTTAAGCATTTACTACTGTATCAGATCTAGCAATATTTTGGCAGCCTAAAATTACACTATTCTGACCTTGACATTAGTATTCAACAGCACTGATGGAAGAGTGACAGCTTCTCCATCGTAGTGGGTGATTTTGCAAGCTTTTACCTTCATGACTATGGAGTTTCTGTCAAACGTGCTTCCAGCTGAATGATCACATTCTTTTGAATTATGAAGTGGCTGCAAACTGTACTAATTGGGTCCATATTGATGTCACTCATAAGGATTAAACAGCTTTAATAGCCTTAAAAGTTATATAAATATGTCTAATCTTAATACACAATTATCTCTAGCCTGTATTCTATTTAGGGCAACCAATTAAGAAGCTCAGAAAATACATGCTTAAAGCTTTAAATTGTAATTTCTTTCTTTCTTTCTTTCTTTCTTTCTTTCTTTCTTTCTTTTGGCTATTAGTGAAGAAAACAGAGAAGATTTTTTTTTTTAAAAAAAGAAATATAGCTAAGTAACAAAAGGCATTTTTCATTCATATTATTAAGTTTAAACAGATTAGAGAGTGGAAGCTATTGTACTAAGTTGACTACCATATATAGATATTATCAGTTTCTCATTAACAAGGCATAGTTATAGGAATTGAATAGCTCTTAATTAATTAATTTATTGATATAAGAAGGAGCTTATAGAAAGAAAGATCCCCGGAGTGACACCAAATTAGTGCTACCCTGTATTTTCATGGGCTTTAACTTTTAAAGAATTTGGGCAATTCCACTTCCCCCCATCTGCCCCCTGTCAAGCCAGCCCTCCTCAAGAGAGTCCATGACTGACAGTAGGGGCTGGGGGGTACAGAGTGGGCTTCAGATAGGATGAGGAGAGAGGAAAGTCTCCTTTCACATTTACCACCCTGAAGCAAAAGTAAGGATCCAATTCCCTATCAATTTTTGTTTTTTCACTGCACACACGTACGCATACTACATATATTTACTTCAAATAATTGTTTTCATGATATGATTGTAGACAAGTGGGGACCGCATAGTTAAAAGAAATATGATGACATTGTGGCTTCACATTGGGAATACAGCAACATACTGGACATTGGGAAAGATTAGAATCTGCAGAAGGCAGACAGGGATTGATAGATAGACAGATTGATTGATTGATTGATTGACTGATTCATTGATAGATTGATTCATTCATTCTGTAGTCTACCTTTCTTCCAATCCTGGGACTTAATCACAACATGATTTTAAAAAAATCTAAAAAATTATAATATTAAAATATAATTAAACAGAATACTGTATTTTAAAGACAGCTGAATTTAAAAGAAAATAAAAACTACTGAAAAATAAAATAAAAAAGTATATACCTATTCATTAAAAGTCACTTCCTTAGTGCCTAGTCTTCAAACCAGTTTGTAAAAGCTGGTTGGGGGATAGGGGAAGGGTCTTAGCCTTCTGGCATAAGAACAACATGGATGGAACCAGTAGAAACATTTCTGCATAGCGTTGCTATCTCACGATGGAGATGCATTGGCAAAGGTTCACAAGTTGTGCTTTCATGCTATGTCATCGCGGTCCTGCTGCCAATGCATCTCCATTTATCATGATCACAGGATATTCCATTCACAGAGAAAATCTGTTAATGGCTCTTGATTGCCCAATGCTCCTGTCTCCAGAGGCCAAGTGGAATGGGGGGGAAGTGCAATCTAGGTCCTTCCTTTCCCAGTAAAGCACAGGAAAGAGGCTGGCTGCACTGTGGAAGGCATGTGTTGCTCATGCTCCCATCTGCAGGCAGCTGGCTTGGTGTGGAGGGGAGTGTTGGGGACACACTTCCATCCCAGCAAAGGCACTGCCAGGACCATGACGGAACGTTGCTGGAAGGAGGTAAGGTGTGGAAATTGCCTCTCCTGGAAGGGAGCTCCACAACCTGGGAGCAGCCGCTGGAGGATCAGAAATAGACCATCAATTGTTTAACAATAGCAGCAACAAAATTACTATTCCCCACCATTACATAACCAAAATCAATAAAGCTTACTTTAAATAGTGGATTTGATGTGAAAGGACTGTGAGTGTTGTTCAGTTCTGGTAAACATTATTTAATTTCAAGACACATTAACTTCTATGTCCTTATATTAGTTTTTATTTTTTTTGATTCTGAGGGTCTAGTAAAAAACTCCAAACTAGACCAAAGAAAATTCCACATACCTTCTTTCTACTCACAGCTCTGTTTACATGTGTTTGCTCATACATCTGTTCCCATACACATATATCTAGCACTATTCATCACTTTTCCTTTAATTTCTGTTACTGGTATAAGCGGGGGGGGGGGCTCAATGGCAAACTACTTGAGAGAATCCTGTAAAAGTAACTTTTGAAGGGAACTTGAAATTGTTAGTTGTTACAGTATATATAAAAAATAACTTTGCTTTTATTAAGCAATACATTATTTTTGAAATGTGGCTTCTAACCCTTTCTCCCTGTTGACTAGTTACAGGTAACTGCATTACTTGGCACGCATTACTTCCAAGCTCTAGCTGTTAACCTAAAACATTTTAATTCTTTGCAATAACAGGGACGTAATGATATCATTTTATGAAATAATACAATGGCTGCTAACACCATTCATTTTGTGGTGCAATTAGTAACCTTTATTTATTGCTTCCAGAACACTAGGGTGAACCATTTTGGGCTTCAACGTATTAAGAGTTATTGAGCAAACCCATATTAACCTCACAAAAACACATATCTAAAATTTTAGTGTTAAGTCTTCAGATGGTTGTACATAGGATTCTGCTTACCAAAAAATTGCAACCTTGAAGCTCTTGTATCTTGTTTTTACTGTTGGATAGGATCAGATATTAAATCATCACCACAAATAATTTAGCACGGTTGGTAGTTCACAGCTGAAAGGGATAACAATACATACTATACTTTTCACAATGTAAAGAGAAGCCAAGGCCAATATTATCACAACCAATGTTTATCACTCAGACACACAGAGCAGGGCAAAGCTGCAGTTGTAGGGTTTAAAGGTTGAAGTATACTTTATTTAGAGCAAAGGGTGTCTACTCATTCCCAATCATCTGGCTTTTAATCTAGCGTGTTCAACAAATGATCAAGTGCTAGAGTGACTCCGTCTGGGGGTAATGATGGGTGAGGAAATGTTCACATCCCTTCTTCAGCAATAAAAAGATGCCCTGTGCAGTCAGAGCATTACAGTGTAGATTTGGGAGAACATCAACACATGGTTTCCACTAATGTGTTAAATGGCAAACAGCTGGGGAAAATTCATTAAAAACCATTATATCATTTAAAAATTCTAATGCAGAAGTCATATTATAGTAGTTTTTCCAGAGATTGGAATGTTATTTTAAAATTTTGATTGCTGACATTTTGAACATTGAAAATTTTGATTAGCACTTTATCCAGTTGCTAAAGTAGCTGATTATTTTATGAGTAACATAGCAATAACATATTACTATCATGTTAATTTTCAATTAATAGTTAACTCTTAAATAATCTTTAATTAAAAAATGGCTGAAAAATCCTCCAAAATGTCCTGCTCCAGTGTTTTTGAAGTAATAAGGAAATGCTGCCTGTTATGAAATAATGATGCTACCAGTCATTATGTCATTTTTAGAGGAAAGCCTGTTATCCCCTTGTTACTTAAAAAAAAAAAAGGTGATGTGTTACATATAACATTATTATTTTTAATGTGCCACTTCCAAGCTCTCATCATTTCACCTCTAAAATTACATGAACATCAATAATGTAGAGAGTGGATGTTCGATTTGGATAGACTTTATCCTTGTTTGTTTCAGTTTTCAGGGGCAATAAATTGCCCGTTAGGATGTACCTTCAAAATAGTTTATTAGCTACATTGTGGCATGCATATTCCTTGTAAAAACAGCAGCACAGAAACACTTTTTTCATACATCAACAGGCCTATTGAACAGCCCAAGTTTCAGTAGTTTTCACAGGCTGTGTTTGGATAATCATTCCAGCAGGACAAGGTGAGCAACTTTCCCTCATACTGCTACTTGATCCAGGATTGATTGCTTGATACAAGTAAAATGGAAAGAAAGGAAAAGAAAACTCATTGTGGACATAAATGGGCCATTTGCTTCTCTCTCCTAAAAGCTTTTCAGATGTGAAACACAATTTTAAAAAGCTTTTAAGAAGCTGTGCCTCGACCTCCATGCCGTACACCAAGAAAGTGGAGATCAGCCACAACTTCCAAGGGACTGTGTTCCAGAGTACAGGAGTGACATAACAGAAAAAATTTCTTGCATGCGTTTGTGCAACTGCAGGTTTCTCCTGAAATCTTAATCACTGAGCAGGTTGTTAATAAGACAGGCAGTCCCTTAAACAGCTGGGTCCTAAACCATTTAGCATCCCAGTCTCAAGCTAACACTGTAAGTTGAGCCTGGGAAACTGGCAACCAGCACAGATCTTTCAGTATTGGGGTATTGATGTCAGAGTATAGGATTTCCATGTCCCAGTTCTGCAAGTCCAGCATATAATATGAATTTCAAGCTAATCTATATATTTTTCAAATAAATTGTGCAAATTAAGAATATTAATTGTTGCTGCTTTCCCTTTACCACTCAGCCTTAACGTCATTTTTATAGTAACCACTAATCTGAAAGAAACAATACATGACTGAAGCTGTACAAACAATGCCAAGTTCATGTTTCTGTTTGGTCTGTTTGGCTGCAGAACTCATCACTTTCTCATCACTACCAATAAATGAATCTACCTTACAAAGTTCTAGGCAGGAGTAATTGGGAGAAGGGAACCATGTAAAGTAGCCAGTACATCCTTGATAAGGTACAAATAAATTAACAACATCAGCAATGGTATTTTATTATACAAAGACCCTTCCTGTGGTATTCTTGCCATCAGTCTTTTATTGATGGCAAAAGTGTACAAACCCATGATAATATGACCAGAAGCCCCTGGGAGTGACTGCCATTAGATTCTTTGGTTTCCACCCAAAGTGTCTCCAAGAGGGATAAGCCTCTCCCCAAATATCTCAAGCCCTACGCAGGCTTAGAATGTGCAAACACAGTTTTTCAGATGGCCTGGGGTAAAATCACATAGGATTTTATAGGTCATAACTAGCACTTTGAGTTGTGTAAAAACTGACTGCTAACAAGGGACACATGTGTTTGCTATAATAAGCTTGATTTAGCAGCAAGGCCACATCTCTGGATTGGCTAAAGTTTTTGAATGCTCTTCAATGGCAGTCCCTCATAGATTGCTTTACCATAATCTAAATGAGATCTAAGTACACAATGTGTCACCACAACCAGAGCTGCCATTTTAATTTCATCACAATAAATGTGTTAATCAGTTTACCTGTGCTAGGATGTCTGTCCTACCAACTACCTACTACTATTTGTTAATGACCTCAAGTACAATAATGCTAAATGTTTGTACTTCTTATATTTACATTACCATTTCCTTTCATTCCACTCTTACCCAACTGTATATGTAATAATCTGCCAAAAGAGACTACACTGCATATATCTGAGAAGCTAGAGTTCAGTCCATGAAAGCTTATGCCCAAAAAAGTTGCTACCTTTGAGGTGTAACTAACTGTTGGGAGTTTTGCTGCAACAGACTAACACTGCTATTTCCCGAAAACTTTAAAAGGCCACAGATGTATGTCACACAAACACACAGCACAGATGTAAAGCAAAGTGTCCCGATCCATTGGAGCAGATCTATTTTCCCCACCTACAATTCCCTTTCCAGATTCTACTACTGCTACTCTTCAAGAAACTTTCCACATCCTTGTTACCCCAAAACATGGGTGACTCAGGAGTCCACCCACGATACCAGTACCTCCATGTGAGAATGGGGAATTAAGTAGTTCAAATTAGGAGGCCTGTGAGAAAGAGGTAACCTAACGAGATCGTCCACCAATGTTTACTGGGTCGTAGCACAAAAGAACCAGCCAGAGATTGCAAAATAAACTAAAATGTGTTTTATTGAAGAGTTCAGTCACACACACACAAGAGATCCATGCAGAGGTGAATTCTGTCCTATTTGTAGCTAATGCTGAGGTTACACTGAAAACATTCAGTAAAAATATGCACTGAAAATATCCAGAAAAAGATAAGATACGTGTATTGATAACCAACCATGGAATAATGAAACCAGGTACAGTTAACTGGGTTAAATAAGGACCACTTTTTTTTTTTTTACCTAAGCTATTTAACATCTGTTGGCCTGGAAATGAAGCAAGAGGGATGAACAATCTGATATGGGTCCAACTAAGGCCAGGTGTCAGTGCCCTTACAAGCTCCTCAACCTTCCCTTGGATGAAACACCTCAGCCTCAAGGACAATCCAAATACCTGGGTTGCTCCCCAGTTGACCATAATTGGAAGGTAACCCAGGGGTCTCCCACCCAACCTGCAGAACTTTAAAAGTGACAGCCTGGATCCCAGGTTAATCACAAGCGTAGCCTCCTTTTCCAACCTTCCAGGCTACGGAAACCTACAAGAGGAGGTTTCAGACCCAGCCCTACACCAAAAGGGTACCAAAGGTGATAATCAAAGACTTATATTCTCCTTCCCTGCTACTAACTGCCAGGTGAAAGCCTATTAATGACACCACCCAAACCCAGTTGTCCAAGTCCCACAGATACAGCATGGGATGGGGGCGGGAACAAGAAAAAGAGGAAAGAATTCCTACCTGGCCCTGAAGGAACCAGACAAGTCTCACACTACACTAAGGGTAGGAGGGTGGGTTGTGCTAAGAAGATCCCAAGAGATATGTGAGGGGGCAATAAGGCCTTAAATATCCTATAACCCTACCTCTATCACATGCAGCACTCTGATACCCTGTGCCAGATACAAAACATAATGGTCTCTATTATAGAGGGTATCGAAGTCATACCCTCCCCCACAGTGTCTTTTGTCACATAAGTCCAGATAGATAATATAAATACACAACTAAAATAACTCCATGGAGTCATCAAGATGCCTACTCATGTGCAAATATCTTTAAATGACTTTGAAAGATGGCCTAATTCAAGTACTTTGTGGTTTGCAGAAAAAAAATCTGAACTGTTGCAAAGGTGTTTTTTTTTCTTATTTTAACAGCTCTGCAGATAATTCCTGATTCAATCCCAGAGTTTGCTACCAAAAAGATATCAAATAGAGAATGATCAACAGGTCAGAATAAGTAATATCACACTAAGTTCAGGGATTGCTGAGGCATTTGTTGGATCACATTTCAATGAAAAATTACTCTATTAAAACCTTTCAGACCTGAAAGCAATGCACTGTTGGAAACTTGCAACATAATTTGACAAAAAGAAAGCATATTTGAAGAAGAAAAAAAAACACACAAACATACTTTAGTCGGTGGTTGAATGTGTGAAAAAATGCCCCTTTAGAAAAACACACACAGATTTCTATGTAAGGTGAGTGGGTGGAATTTTAAATCTAATGCACGTCCAAGTCAAGAAGAGTTTGGGCTTGGAAAAATGAGTACCTTGACAAAATTGAATTGGATAGGTTCAAAATCTCCAGTCTAGATGAACCAAGGGTCTCAACTGATAAAAAAATTCTTCACATTTTCATTATCTTTATATAGAAAAACAGGAGAGAGATATTTCTTTCATGACCTGCTTATGGACTTCCTGAACATCTGGCTAGATATCTGCTAGCCACTGTCAAAAGGAAAAATGTTAGGAATTAGATCAAACTCCTTATCTCAATGCATTGGAGTATTAGAGAACTAGAGAGTAGTTAGCAAAAATATTAAAGTGGTTCCTTTCTATGTGATTTGACTGTTGAATTTGACAGGGAGTGCTGAAACTGTGTTTCCAGGATATAGAATATGATAGGCAAAAACATGAATTAGGGTTTATAGAAGGATATTAATGAGCTTTTGCAAAGTATAGGCCTCAGTATTAAATGTAACAGGCAGATTATCTACAGATATAGTTGCAATGATCTTTACTTGGTGAGTTTTTGACCAGTCTTCAGAATATTATGAGCAGCATGAATCTGGACTATAGAACATAAAATGTCAGCTCCTGAGATCCGGAAGATGCAGACTTGAAATACAGGATTATAAAGAAGTAAAAGGTTATTGAACATCTGACACATGGGTCCCACTGCCTATATTCTTCCTCAGTTAAGAAACAATAAACATAATTAATTCATCAACTTCTCATTTTCTAACATTTGCTTTAAGTGATTGGAAACAGTACCTTGTTAGTCCCTAGTGGTGCTATAGTTCTAAAGGTTAACTCTGCAAGATTCACTTCAATTAACAAGATCTTCCTTACATCATATTAATCTCTCTCTCTTTCAATTTCAATAATCAGTGCTGAATTTTTCACTTATTAGCACAATGAAATAGCTTGATAACTGGATAATTTGTTAATGACATAATTGCATCTTATGCAATCTATCAAATCTCAAAACCCATAATTGATGCTTTTCTCCAGCTGATTTTGAAAGTGTGGCTCTTAAGAGATTATATTGATTATTAAAGAAAAAAGAACCATAGTCTGTGCTCCTAGAAAGTATAGATGTGAAAGTAAACCAGCTAATGGAAATGTTAATCATTCAGTAAAAATGTGGCTAAAATTTCCCAAATACTGAAAAGCTTTGTATAACATGCACTTCTGTTTAGATTGACTTGCCTCACATGACCATAGGCCTAAATCCCATTGTCTGTCTTAACTAGAGTTGACCCATTGAATCAAAAGTGAGTCAACTCTCTGAATTTAACTACAGTAGCCCCCCCACACACATTTGTGAGGGCTAGGGGCACAGAACCCTCTCAAAAGTGAAACCCCCCTGCAAATAACTCCCCCCTCTGATCCCCCTCCCATTCCTCTCCACAGTTTTCCTCCTCCCATTCCTTTGCCTCTGTCCCTGGTGTATGTGGGGGAGGAAGAAAAAACATAAGCTTTGCCCACAGACAGAGGAAAATTCTGAAATTCTAATTAGTTTTAGCAGCCATCTTGAGAAAGGAGCACCTGATCAATCAGCAGCCAATACACAGCAGAATGTGCAAGCACATGATAGAGAGGCCATGCCTTCAGCATTGAGTGAAGGTGTTGCTCACTCAAAAGGAACAAAAAACACCTCTCCATTTTAAACACAAGCCTCGCAAGCCTGGGGTGAGGAATGCAAGGAATGGGAGGAGGAAAATGAGGGTGGGGAGTCAAACATGTGCTTTGTGAATAATAAAATGTGTGAAGGTCAAACCCATGAATGTGGAGGGAGGATGGTACTGATTTAATGGGAATATTCTACTCGGGATAGCAACTACAGTAGACCT
The DNA here is from genome assembly GCA_948472985.1 of Iguana delicatissima. Taxonomy (NCBI): domain Eukaryota; kingdom Metazoa; phylum Chordata; class Lepidosauria; order Squamata; family Iguanidae; genus Iguana; species Iguana delicatissima. The sequence goes on along the minus strand of CAOKZL010001689.1, from coordinate 139,832 downwards.
TAGACTTTTGGTTATGGTGTTACTAAGTGGTGACTGATGGAGTCATAATGCAGTGACTCCATGAACAAAAGCATGGATAGATAAAATGCAGCCATTAAGTACTAATAATGCTGACTCTATGGGAATGGAGACAATGCCATCTGGAGTACCTGCCCATTGCTGAATTCAAAGGAATTGATAATAGCATAAAAAACATGGAGTGTGAGGTGTATTACATATTGCATATAGCACACTGCTAGACATGATTTTGCTATTATTATTTTTTTTAAAGTCAATGTATTGCAAATTACCTGTCTCATTCTACTCTGGAGGGCCCTCATAAGCAAAAATGTCTGTGCTGCAAAGTGAGATGAGTAGTGATTAAGACTAAGTAGATCTTGTTAATTCAGCAACACTTTACAATAATTGAACATGAACAAAATGGTAACATTAAAATGTACTTTTAGCAGAAGCACATTCAAAATCCACATTAATAGCGCATTAAGATCATCATGACTAACATTATTACAATTAATACAAAATGATAAAATAATGACTAGCTCCTTATAACTGTGTTATTGTTATTTTCCATCTTGCTACTGGGAAGTAAAATAAAAAGATTTTGGAAAGAAAACAGTACAATTGTTTTCTTAACCAGTAGTCAAATTTTTATGAACCTGCCTGAGTATTAAAATCTTCATCAGAGGCCGTGTAAAGTATGTTCCCATCCAGATGTAAAGAACACTGAAAAGAAAGAATACTGATGAAACGCTCATCCTCAGTGAATTTTAATTTCTTAACGCTATGAAACATCTCACTAAGGAAAGCTGCATCTCTTTGAGAGTTCCCATCACAGGCGTAAGAACATAAGGGGCTTTCCACCTACCCCCCCAACAATCTCCATAGACTAAGGGGAGATTCTGTGCAGAGTCTCACAAACTCTGTGGAAAACACTATGCAGTTTGTGAAAATTTAAGACACTTGCCATAATTGGTAATGTGCTTTCTATCTCCAGTTTGCAATAGGATGTGAAACGTATTCAGAAAAGCACAAATCTCTGGTAGAGACATGCAGGATTTATTGTCCAACCTAATTTTCTTAATTTTTTTCTGAGGAGATTTTTTTTTTAAATCCTCACTTTGAATTACACAGAGAATAAATAAATAGATTTTATTTCAATGGCTGTCAGGAACAAGGGTAAAAACATTTACTTCTGTAGTTTCTACCTTCTGGCAAACAGGAAAGGGACTTTTTTGGTTTTGATATCTCACAAGTTTTCACTCCTCTTGTCTATTAGCCAAGCACTGCTTCTAATGATTTTCACATAACAACTATAAACATGAAATGGGATTTCAAATCAATGTTCTAAATTTCATATTAATTCTATCTAAAACAGATTTACTGAAATGAATATGGCTTGGTATTCATTCTAACTTTTCCTTTAAATGATGTATTCAGGGTAGAAATAACAATGGATTTTGTTCATTTTCTACATTTCCTATTGCTCTTTTAAAAAAAAGTTTAAGGCCATTTAAAGAATGGTTAGAATTATTCTGAATTCATTTTTGTTCTTCTGCCACTCTTGGAATAAGAATATTTTTGAGTTGGTCATTTTCTGTTTTAATGACATTGTAGGCCATTTCACAAACTATTGAGAGGTGAGAAATACTGAATAACACTATCTACAGTCACAGAAGCACTAATACATGTGCAAACATACACACACACACACACACATACACACACACACACACACTCTCTCACTGCCACAACCACCAGATAAATTGGGATGGGGAAAGAAAAATGGAGAGGGTACAAAGTAGGGGAAGAACAAATTCTCAAGATGGGAATTATCTGGGTTCAATCCAAAGAACGGGTCACATGTGAAATAAACTTTCCAACCCTTTTCCTAAAGTTGAGCTTTCTCCATGCACTAAGAATAAAAAGCAATTTTGTAGCATGCATGTGAAAAGACACTCCATGGAGTCAGCAGCAAATTCAGACCTCAAACAGGTATAATATGCTTTCTTCATTCTTCTCAGACCACAAAATTGTATACTAACTGGAGCTAGTAGGAGATAAATATAAGGGCAGCCCCATGTGGAGGTTGTTGCACTAGTCTACCTGGGACATTATGTGATTGCATTAAGATCTATTTAAAAAGTGCTGTTTCTACCTCTCACTCTGGGAGTGATTTTGGGTCTAGAATTCCATTAAGACTGCATATATCTCTGAAGTAACATAAACAGAAATGAAAAAAATGAGTATTGTGCCTATGAATTTTGTTCGTTTGTTTTTAGCATACAAAATCTCTGGAACAGCAAATCTTGGTAGCTACTGCTTATAGCACACACAAAAAAGTTACCTTCTTTGGGTCCTGGATACAGAAGAATTGCCTTGCTTTACATCACGTGCTGGTTCTTTTAAATCATATCATGTTTTGATTCTGCAATACACTCACAGTTGATTATAGTTGATTCTATACTATAATCCTGTTGATTACAATTGATTCTGCACTATAGAAAGGAGTCTGACTCTCTTCAAAGTTGGAGTGGGGAGGGGAGATTATCCCTCTTATGCATAACACAATAAGTTTGTTCTAATGTAAAACAGAATTTCATGGGACTCTGGACAGCAATGAACTCTAAGTCCACAAGTTGCTCTGATGTGGTTTGAACTCAGATTGAAACATTTTACACTTCATCTATAAATCCTCTCTTAGATATCACCCCTTCCTGCAGAGCAGAAGGTCTTTAAAGGGTTCCTTGCATTCTCCTGTGTTTCCAAAAGATGATCATGAGTGCATTGCCAATATTGCCATTCCAATTCTATGGATTACAGAGCTCTTAAAGAAGAATGTGCTAACTTGGTGCAAGGTTTCAGGGGAGCACATTTCTTGGTCCAGTTGTTGGGTCAAGGTATGTGGTATTCAGCATTTCAGACACATTGGACTGAGGAGTCTCTTTTACCTCCAACAATACTTGAGCTCAGTTTCTCTGTGGTTCCATTGCATCCAAGTCCACTTTAGGGTTACATTACAATGTTAGTTATTCAAAATATAATTTAATCCTTATTTGAAGGAAAGATTTGTTGTAGTGGGGGGAAACAAAATAATGTATCTTAGGTATGGCCCAATAAACAATTGGCTATTATCTAACCAACTAGTAGGCGACATTTATTTACTTTGGACTAGAAGCTACATTCAAAGCCCTAACTACTTACAGTAGCCTCTGGGGTGAGGGACTAAAGCTTACAGAAGTGAAAATTGTAAGAAAAGCCAATAATAATCTGATGTGAGACATACGCATATTTGTAGGTTAACAAATATTCACGGCTCATATGAATGTCTGCACTTTACAAGTCACTGCTGATGGTAGATATATTGAGACCAGTTTTTTTTTTTTAAAAAAAAGGGAAACCATTTTACATGGCTTCTTTATGATACCCCAAGCCTATATGCATTTACTTAGAAGGAAGTGTGCTCAGGAACTGCTAAAAAGATCACTTGGGTATTGCAGAATAGCTAATGATGGAGATTCACAGCTTCTTTGTGTGAGATTTTTCCTCATCTGACGTATTTGGGTCAAGAGCACTGAGATCTAAAGTTCAAATACAGGTCAACACTGTTTGGTAAATCTTGGAAACTGACATAACCTATTCTATCACTTTAACCTCTAAGACTTCTGTCTTGGCATATATAGTAATGCATTGTGTATGGTATTAACAGGGTGTTTGACCCATGCTCTCCAAGCTGGACACTTTCAGGTGTCTTTGGCCTTGTCTTCATCATTAGTTTACACAGGTCATTGCTGAACCAAAACTGGTTTAACCTCCCATTGGCCTCTGGTGTCTATTGTGAAAATGTTTGCAACTGGATGGAGACACCCACTGGAAGCCGTGCCGAGTTGCACCATGCTGAAGAGTGCAATCTCTTCAGCAAAATGTCTGGAGGCAGATATCCATTTTACAGTGTAATATTATACACATGTACTCAGAAGCAAATCCTACTGATTTCAGTGGGGCTTATTCCCATGTATAATTAGATGCAGGCATGGCCACTGTGTGTGTGTGTGTGTGTGTGTGTTTTGTACGTGTGTGTTTTCAACAGGCTGGTTTCCCTTGCCTTCTTAGGCTCTCACTTGCTTTATGCTCTAATATCTTTTGCCTTTTCAGTGAGGGCATCAACTATTAGGCCAGATGAATTTTAATTTGGCTTTGATCTTCCTTAGTAGGGATGAAGGAGTGCAGTGCTAAATACCACACAACAGTTCCCATATTTGACAGCTGATTAGTGTTATTTCTGCTTTTTGTTTTTGTTTTTAAAAAAACGGGCCTATGTATGTGCAGCCTAGCTGCTGAAAAAGCCTGAGGATCTGTTGTGTGACAGCCATTTCTATGTGTTATTCTATATTCACATAGGCAGCGTATGTGTGTCCAACTCAGGTGATCATATCAGTATTCTCTTCACAGTGTTTATTTTCAATGCATTTTCTCATACATTCTCCTTTACCCTTCAAAAATGTTCTTTGAAAAACAAAGCTACATTCTCTGTTTCTCCCACAGGTTTTTGTGCCTTCCATCTGCCATAATGCCCTTCTCTGTATTTTTGTGCCCTACTCATCTCTCTGTTCATATCTCCCAGCTAGCCCATTTTTCCTCCAGGTATACAATATTTTACACATGCATTTTTTTTCCCTCTGCAGCCCTCCTGTTACTGTTTTCCCATTCCCTGTATTTCTGCATCCCATTTACTATCCCTTCATCTTTCTTCCAGTTTACAGATGTTGGTATGCACCCTCATATCTTAAAACAATTTCCTCCTAATCCATGGGACCACCTAAATTCTGTTTCCTCTTTCCCCCACAGAGTTCTCTCCTGCCCACTACTTTTCTATAGGGGAAAAAATTATTGTGTTTAGTCAAAACATTTTTACATGTCCAATCTGAAGAGTCATGTACTAGAGTAACAGTGAGTCTGGAAATGGGACATGACAACATGCCTGATTACCCAGACCATAGAGTGGGGCATAAAAAGGAAAAGCTACTGACCTCGGATGGACAATTAAACAGCAGAATTAGAGCTGAAGAAAAAGATTAGAAGGATAGTGGATCAGACTTTTGTAAATAACAACTTTAAATTTAATTAGTAACACAGGAAATGCCTAGCTGTTCAGTATCCTGGTCTCACAAGAGACTAAAACAGTACAAGTAAGTGTTAGACAATATAACAACATGATAAGGGAGAGAAATCAGAAGCTGGAGTACAGTCTTGGTGTTTAAGAAAGGAATCATTTGTGAATTAAAATTATTTTGGTTTGAGAAAGAAACATATAAAGAGTTAAATTCACACTTTGCACAAGAGCCATCACACTCATGGGGCTATTAGGAGCATGAACTTTTGCTGAGTTTTCACTGTGTTCCAATAATAAGTCTCAATGTTCCTGATATCATTTTCAAATTCCTAACTGCATAGCAGAGAACTTTGGACCCTATCTCACAAAACACCTAGGAGGTGAAGTGGAATATCAGAGCAGAAGAGGCAAAACCACAGGCAAACTGTGTTGGATACAAGACTCCTAAGTATTGAAAGCATGCTCAGAATTTAATAATACTTTTACTGTTAATAGCTTTAGTAGCTCACCTAGGCCATAGTAATTCATGTGAAAAAACTTGCAAATTCCATCATTTCCCCAGCATACCTGTTGTGTCATGGATGATGCAAGTGATCCACATGAATATTTGGCTGCACAGAGGCTGGCAGATATGATCTTTGTGTATGGGGAGGAGGAATAATGGAAGTCTGGAATCCATTGAATCTGGTACCCTTGTGGAATACGCATGCCACATATCACCCAGGACCAACTTAGACATTAATTAAGCATGCACTTTTTTTTAAAGGTGTAAATGGTACTCTCCTTCAATGTGGCAAGGGCACCCAGACTGAAGAGAAGGAAAGGGAAAATTTAACCCCTTCTCCTTGATGTAACAAAAACATTCTTCTTGAAAATGCTATCTAAAGAGGATTTAACTGTGTTAGTGTCAATCTAGTATCTGCGTTATTCTGCTCAAATCGCATACTCTCAACCAGCATTTTTGCAGAAAAGTATGAACTTGTCACAAAACTTTGTTTTAGCTAGCTTTAGAAGTTAAAGTCAATCCTGACAAGAACAATTAAAGCTTATAGCTTTAGTTCGTGTTTATTAATATTATTTGCAGCACCCTGTATGTACATGTTGGTTCACAAAGAAAAGGTATAAGAGGACAGCATGTGAGGATCCTACTGTGGTGATCATACTATTCACCACCACCAGTGCAATCTTACTTCAAAATCCTCATGCTCTTGCTGTGGGTTTGCTTCCCCCAGGATCCTGCATGGATTACCCTCTCCCAACTTCTGTATAACATTCCTACCTAAGAAGTACTGCTCTTTTAGTTGTTAGGCTATGACCGCTCTAGAACACTGAAATTGTGAGCAGGTATGCCAAACTAATAATTTTAGTTTATGCATCTTTAATTATAAAGCAACTGTTATTGTTGTTGTGTGCCTTCATGTTGTTTTTGACTTACAGTGACCAAAAGGTAAACCTATCATGGAGTTTTCTGGGATCTGAGAGTATGACCGTTTCTGCACTAGACTGTTATAATGCTATCAGTCCACTTTGAGGCCCCTCCCTAAACTGCAAACCCCAAGATTCCATAGGATGTTGAAAGTGTAGTAATAGGACTATAACAGTCTATTGAGGAAATGGCCTATGTGACACACCCAAGGCCACGCAGTCAGTCTCCATGGTTGAGTAGGGAATCAAACCCTGGTCTCCAGGGACGTAGTTCAATGCTCAAACCATGCTGGCTGTCAAAGCAGCTATAGCCATGGTGAAATCACCACCATGACGATGATGATTGTCATCATCATCAACAGGGCACACAGTCTACCTGCACACAGTGGGTGGATTCACTCAGTGATATATGCATTGCCTGCCTTCAAATGCTCACACATATTCTTCCCCTTACTTTGTACAGACATGTATTAAATTGCTCTCTTTATTTACACTTGTGTAATGGGAAGTTTTGTTCCTTTGCACGACAAATTGTTTAGTCTTTAACTGATGTGGATGACTTCATAGCAGAACTAACTGTGATGGTTCTATCTTGACACATCCCACACCCCTTTTCTTTAGCCTTCTTTTCTCCTGTCCTGATGTCACAAAATCTTGCAAACATTGAGCAATGGCATCTTATCACCACCAGGTGGAGGAGCACATTGCCATGCACTCTTCAAACATTATTCCAATATGAGTTATTTTATCTGGCTGGGTACCAGAACATGGCTTCTATAGAATGGAATGATTGCACCCCTCCCTATTTTTTAAAAAGATTGCACTTGTTGGAAAGACAGGATACCTTCATTCATTTGGAGTTGTATAATGCTCTCAGACATCATGAAACATCAGAAGCTGTGTCACTGTCCAAAACATCCTCTGTGATCCCAGGAAACCATGCTACAAAGTAAAGTGATAAATTTAAAAAAGGTGGGGAGGAGGTTCTCAGTTGTAAACATGATAGGTTGATGGGTGCCACCCTCTGGCAAAAAAAGATATAACAGACTGCTAATTAAGTTTGCACAATAATGTAGGAAGGGGAAATAATAACAAGGTGCGCATTTTTGAGCAAGCCAAGTTTAGAACACAGGATCCTAAATTCCAACCCCACCAAACACAGATGCAGTTCTCATGCATGATTTTGGATGCCATAAGCACAAGACAGCACACCACGAACACTGTAAGTGTTCTTACACAGTATTGTGTATATGTTTGCTGTGTGATATGATCTACTGTATGTATGATTTTGCTGTATATACTCTTCCGAAAGTGATGGGGGAGTTATTGTGATCCACAGGGACATTCTTCACAGCAATAGCTCTGGACACTTTTAGCTAGAAGACCAGAAATCATCTAATTAATGTCAGAAGTAGAGGCAGGAGGAGCTTGCAAATGGGTTGAAATCTATGGGGAAGTCATGTCACCATGACCCCATAGGGCAGTGGTTCTCAACCTGTGGGTCCCCAGATGTTCGTGAACTTCAGCTCCCAGAAGCCCTGAGCATTGACCATAGTGGTTGGGCCTTCTGGGAGCTGAAGTCCACGAACATCTGGGGACCCACAGGTTGAGAACCACTGCCATAGGGGAAGGGATATCTGGAAACAATAGAGTGCATGTTTGTGGTACTGTGAAACACATGGAAATGAGTATACAACTGTAATTGACAAATTATGTTACCAGTTTTATCACAAAAAGGAAAAAGTAGTGGTGACACAGGAATGACTGAGGGTTTGTTTGAATGTGCATGATGTTAAATGGACATAAGAAAGAGGAAAGAGGTATATGTAACAAGGCACTAGAAGTGTAATATTTGCCTCTGAATTCACAGTCTCACTCCTCAGCACTCTTCTCTGTCTGACTTCGTCTAAACCCAAATCTCATCTGACTCTCCTCTTTTTCACTGTTACCACATCATTTGACAGCACCTTCCATTCCCTTTGCTTCCATCAATCACCATCTACTCCATTCAGTATTATGCACCTGCTACTCAAGCTTCATACACCCTTCTGATCACATTGATCAATTTGTACTATAATAACAATATACAACATATGCACACAGAGTCTGTTTGCAATTTATGTAATGTTGTAAATCAGCTGCATAGGTGGTGTTGAAAGCCACAGAGATTGATCAGGCAAAACAGAAAGGAGTGTTAGAGTACCAGGTAGAGGGCCCTGGGGGACTCCAATGAACAGAAAAAGAGAACAGAGAGGGAAGAAGAAATCTCCAATTGATTTACAGAATGTAGCCAGCCTCTTTCCCGTGCTGCACTGGCAAAGGAGGTGCCTCCACTGTACTTCCTGCCCTTCCGCATGGCCGGGAAGGATGGGATCATCACATAATCATGGGCACTTAGCAGATTAATTCTGTTAAGTGAATATGCCATGATCGCAATGCTTGGGGGTGGGATGGCAGTGGGACTGCAACGATGTCATGTGAAAGCACGGCCCATGGACTGCTGCCATCCCGTATCCATAGAAGGACTGCAACACCATGTGGAAATGGCTTTACTGTCAAGTACTTCTTCTTAATGTTTGGATGTAATCCTCCCTTTTTGTAATTGATTGACTGACTGTAAATCATGGAAAGAAAGGGATGCAGAAATGGGGATGAATGAATGCTTAACAGTGTGGAAGACGATAAACTGATGATCAGATAGAGGAAGTTCCACAACGCAGAAGTCAAACGTGCTGAAGAAAGACATTACTCCATGGCTTTAAAAGCAATGGGATATATTCAAAATTACTCCTACTTAGAGTAAACATGTTATAATCAATTGGACTTATTACTTGCAAACAACATATGGCCTGGTAGTTTCACTAGGTCTTCTCAAAGAAAGATTAATGTTAGATTTAGCCCACTGTAACCAACTTAGAGCCTTCTAAATAAATAAACCCTCAATAAATAAATACATCAGGACTGACTAAAATAAGTAATCAGTTTCACAGCTGCGAAAGTGGCAGCAATGACTAATTTGCAAATATTACTTGTACTTAATTTTGGATTACTGTTAGCAATTCAGAAAGCCAGTGAGAGGCTGCCAAAATGTACACTTTTAGCTTGGGCACTGAATTAGCAAATTTGGTGACCCAAATGCAACATCTGGGTTAAGAGTGACAAATGTAATGATTCCCAGGGTTCTTAAATGTCAACATGACTCTTGGCAGTTATGTTTGAATTGATCTTTGAAGAGGCTGACCTTGTGTGTAGGAAGGAGGGGGAAGCAGGCATTTTAGAAAGTGAAACACAATCTTCTGTGGCATAAACTAGGATTTGCTGCTATAGTAAATGGATAGCAATGAAACAATACAAAGCCAACAATGATAATTATTCCCTTATCATCACACGGAGCCATCCAGAGCTTTGAATTATATATAAGAAGAGGAAGGAAAAGAACATGACATCTGTGGGGGATGGTAAAAAGAAATGCAGCATACCATGCAGCACTGAAGATGAAGTCTTCTATGATCAAAGTAGAGAAGTTACAGCCCCCCCTCCATTCCTACCATCTCTCCAGAGTAATCGCAATCATCTCACATCATTGCCACTTTGCATTTCTCTGCATTTGCATGCAGTGCTGAATGATCAGTGAATCAGTGTCCAATTTTTTTTTGTGGTGGTTGATTTATTCAGATTTATCAAGCTCTTTAACGTCCATCTAGCAGCAATGACAATAAGCTCTTTATGAATGCTATTCCTTTCTCATAACTAAAAAAGGACTAAACACAAAGAATAACAAAACTACAAGCAAAGGAAAGGATTAGGAGAACCCTGTGTCAAAACGGACAAAGAAAAGCCGGTATTATGCTATAAAAATAATGGCTTTTCTCTTCTTGGGCAGGGAGAAATAACTTTTCCACCACATAATAAATTTATTAACCTTTCTGACCTCATCATTCCCACCTTAACTGAGATACAGCATCAAAGACAAGAACATCTGTTTGACAGCAGCATTTTCAAATCCATTCAGCTTGTTAACAGGCGTGATAACTATGGACACCGTCAAAGTTGTAGCATCAGCACCACCGTGTGGCAGCTTTTAAAAACTGCTAACTCTAATGCACCTTATAGTGATTGCTGAACGTTTTTTTCTAAATGTATTGGGGATGAACAAACCAATGTTTTTTTGAGCTCATCTATGCAATGTTACTGTAACATACACATATATAAAATGCTGGCTGATATTCAAGAAATAATAATATGCATGTAGCCTCATTCATCATCATCCTTAGTATCACTAATTACCACATAATTCCCTCCCCTTTTTTTAAAGTATGCATCTATAATAAGGAAAGGCTGCCATTAGTCAGAGTCAAGGTGAAGGCACATAACAATAAACAAATAAGAACATGAAGACATTAAGAATACCAGCATTTCTTCACTTCACTCAAGTCTAAGTTGATCTTGCCAAACATTTTGTGCGCTACAGGGGGCCAACCCAGTGATTCTAGTTGCTTACATCAATGACTGTGATGGCAATGTCCTCTCTTCTCTTTCTCCATGTAAGAAAGTGACAATAGTTCTAATGACTGATGTCTGTTAGCAGTTCTTGTGCTTGTAGAACCTGTCTAATCCAAATACCTGTCAGCTATGTTTGCTAATCTGTTCCCTTTCATACTGTACTAGCATATATACCTGGCGTTGCCCAGGATTTTATTTTCTCATAAGTAATACCTGTTAGAAAGGTTTGAGATCCTGTGCCTCTAATTCCCTAAGCTGTCTTGTCCAGTACCTGTAACTTTTCCCCATATTCCCCAATCCAATCTGTATCCAGGGTTATTAACATACAGAGGTTGGGTTCCTGAGGGAATACAGTGCCCTCCTCCTTGCTGCTAGACTTTGTCTCCATAGCAACCAGCCAGGCCCAACAGTACTCTGACTGAGAATTCTAAAGGCCCCTCCCTAAACTGCAAACCTCAGGATTCCATAGAATCTTCTCAGGCAGCCAACCATATGAGGTCTTCGCTTCACACAGCCAATCATATGAGCTCTTCTTGCCTGACACTGACAAACAAATATACAAACTTTGACTTTTATATAGTAGATGTTTATCTGCTAATAGCTCCCCTAAACCATCTAACATCTTGGCTGCTATTAGAGTCCAGTGTAGGAAGGTTGGCAACATTAAGGAAAGTGAAGCCAAATGCTGACAGAAGTAAAGGTTTGTAAGGAGTGGTTTTCTTCTCCCAGATCCCATTGTTTCCACCAGAATCTCTATCTGTCCTGCATATCTAATGAGATGCTGCTAAAGGCTGGGAACCCACTGGCATGGGTACTGAGTGGCATAGAGGGCAGAAATGTAAGGGGCATTGGAGCCCACCCTGGTTCTTGGTCAAAGACCGAAAATCTCTTTGTGGTGCTCCATATCAGTGCTGTGGCTGCGAAGAAAATAAAGCATGCGACAAACTGTTGTTGATATTGTTCTTGTTGTTGTCACAATAAATGAAATTAACTCAAAAATGAATTTAAATAACTTAAAACATTTCAAAATGTAAAACAGTAAAATATCATTTACAGTGTAACCAAACTAAAACAAGTTCAAACTTCGTACAGATATAAATTCATTAGACCGCAAAGCCTTTAATAAAATGGCATGTTTTGACTTGGTGCCCAAATGAAGATAACATCTGCATCAGTCAAATACCTAAATGGGAAGGCATTCCACAACTGAGGTGGTCCAAAAGAGAAGGCCCCTCTTCCATACCTCACACCTTCACATATTGCTACCACTGGTGGACACAAAAGAGGGAACCTTCAGCTGACCTCCATTCTCAGGCAGGCATAGATATGGAAAGTATAGATGCCCTAAGCCAGTTAGGGCTTTAAATGTAATTGCCAGCAGCTTGAATTTGGATCAGAAGTGTACTAACAACCAGTACAATGTTAAAACTAGTGTGATATAGTTTGTATACTATGTACCATTCAGCAGTCTAGTTGATACATTTACACTACCTGCAGTTTCAAAGTTGTTTCCAATGGCAGCCCCAGCAGCAGAGCACTGCAGTACTAGTACATGGACTAGTGCAGTTTGGGGAGAGGCTATAGCTGATAGGCCACTTGAAGATGGCACTAGGCATCTCAAGCCCAGATTTCACCTGAAGTGTATTGATTGATCTAGGAGATCTCCCAAATCATACAGTGTTCCCTCTGTATATGTGAGGATTCCATTCCAGGAACCACCCACTTTTAAAAAAGCAAACAATAACACAATCTTTTGTAGCTGCACGTTACTTACATCATTCGTACACTGTATACATGTTTTAAAAAGGCTTTAACTGTTCTGCTCAGCTTTTTCTAACATTACAAAACACATTATCTCTCGTTCTTTCTTTTTTCTCTCCTCCTGCACTCTCCTGCTTGTACCAGAAGGATTAAAAGGCCAATGTTATTTACTTTTTATGAGACTGGTAAAGTATAGGTATTATGAGTTTGCTAAAGGATAGGTTGTTTATAGAGGGTTGTTTAATCAAAGCCAGAGTGTGAACAAGATTGGTCTGTGTGGCTTTAACAGTTCCTCTCATCTTTGTGACCGACTATTCTTTTCCAATGTTTTTTACTTGGTTTATTGCAAATTAGTCTGCTTTCCTCTGTGAAATTTCCCAGCAAGCACCACAAAACTGCGCAACATAAAACATGAAATCCACCAAATGCTTGAAAAGGAAGATTGAGATGTTATCGACAAGTACAATTTTAACCACAAAAATCAGTCCATCCAAACTTTCCACATTCTCTTTCACCAGATGCCTCTTGGAAAAAAAAATGCAGATGTGGACAAAGCGTGCCAAACTCCAGACTGCTATGAAGTATGGAAACAGCAAGTTCCAAAGTCAGAGAATACTTATTTATAAATCTATTTGAAATCTGCTTTCTATTTAAAATTGGATTTAAGAAAGGAAAGAATATGATAACATTTCTTCTGGTTTTGAATTCTGGAGGAGAAGTGATCTCATAGACAATTAAGTTACAGACACAAGCTTCGCTGAACATGAAACAGCTGTTCTTATAGGAAAATGCAGAGGAGTGGTGTGTATGTGTGTGTATATAAATTGTTAGAGCAGCTGTCTGATATTAAGAAAATATTATGCGTTCAAAAAAGAAAAAGGTTGGTATATTAAAATCTCCTTAACATTACCTTCGGAGATTTGGAGACAATTTTATAGGCCACAATCCTCTATAACTGGGTGTGTTTAAATTCCATTGATCCTCGAAGGATGAAAGCAACTCTTTCTTTTGCATATGCAAAAGGATCTACTGTTTGTTCATTGTTATTTTTGTATTATGTAATTTTTAAAATCTCAACAAATAAAGCTAAAGGACTTAATTTACCTAAGCTCACTAATGGTGAACAAGTGCTTAACTCTTGTGTTGCACTATGGCCTTGAGTTTGAACTGATTTGGCTATGATTTCCTAAACAGAATTATCAACAATTATCTCATGCCTCTTGGTAGCAAGTACATTATACAAGGAAATAGTAACATTGTTACCGGTTTACTAAAAATTCCACAGAGAGATCAAAGTCATTTGTCAGTCTGCCATTCTAAGGCAGATTAAAGACATCATTAATAATGTTACTTTCTAAAGCACTCGGCAGATCTGGTTTCAGAAACAAGTTGTGTGTGGGAGGGACAAACAATATACTGTGAATTTTAGATTGATCATCAAGCAACAGCTCAATTGCAAACTCATGAAAAAGGACTTTACATTTTATATTTATGCTGCTTAATTTTCTAACCTTTATTCCACATGGATGGATTAGATCTTTTCCAAAACATTTCCCTAAGCTATTTAGGCTCTTAAGCAAATCAAGTCATAAAACTACTGATCAGCTTCTTTGTTTAAAGTTAGTTTCAAATACTTATCAAGCATAAAAAAGCTTGCAATAAAGAGTTTCTCACAGCAGAATAGCGTCATTCCCCCTAGAGCAGCTGGATCTTAGAAAAATATTTTGTCAGACAACAGGGCCATTTTAAGGGCCAGCCTCTGCTATATTCACTGCTCTTCTCTCATTTTGCTGAAGCAAGACCATATCATTAAAAAGCAGTGTAGAAGTGGCTTTTTTCACAGAGAGGCAAGCCATCTACAAGTTTTCAGGTGCTGGAGTGTTACAAAGTAGTTCACACATCTCATTTTTATAACTTCTGATCCATATCTGGTCTCTCTCTCTCTCTCTCTTTCATAGTTATGTATCCTTATTATCTTTTCTGACTTCACACTTATTGCAGAAGTCAGCAATTAGTAGCACTTACGGATATTGTCTGCCCAGATTAGTCTTTATTTTTGAGACAGGGTGAAATGCGTTGTTTACATGTTTGCTGCCTTTCTCATCTGAATTTTAAGAATTTAATAATACATTGCTTGCACAATTTCAAGATATCTGATGCAAATATCCAAAAGAAACCTGGCTCTGTGACTGCACAGTGTGCAGTGTTATGGAAGAGGAGCTGAATTTGCTGGAGCCAAGGGGAAAGATGCCAGGTGCCAAGGTGAGCTGTACTGTGATTCGGACCATTTCTGCACCAGACTGTTGTAGTGCTATTATTCCACTTTCAACATCCTATGGGACCCTGGGGTTTTCAGTTTAGGGGCAGTTTAGGGGCCTCAAAGACCCCTCCCTAAACTGCATACCCCAGGATTCCAAAGGATGTTGAAAGTGGAATAATAGCACTATAACAGTCTAGTGCGGAAATGGCCTCAGTGCGAGGCGGTGGAGCCAGAGAGCTTTTAAGCACTGACGACTTTCTCTGATTCCTCTTTTAACATAAGCGATCGCCTCTTGTACAGTCTAAGCATAGCTGGAACCCTATTAAAAACATACACTCTAAGAGATTTTTAAAACAATAAACAATACTATCAAAGCTATACAGTTCTTACAGCAGCTTTTCAGTTATAAAACCCAGTCTGAATAAAATAGTTTTGACCTGCTGGCAGAGGGACAGCAAAGATAGGGGCATTCCAGCCTCCCTAGGGAAAAAGTGTAGGGGAAGCCACTGAGAAGGCCTCTTTCATATCCCCACCAGCTATAGCTGTGGTATCCCTGCTTTAGGTGCAAACCCATAAAACTGGTTCTAGAATAGATAGATCTTGTTATGAGGGAGTTGGAATCCTTATGGTTTTGGGCAAGCTTGTTATGCCTGTCCTTCCTGTCTATACTGGGGCTGCATAGGTCCTGTGCTAATTTTTAATTTTGTCAGAAGGGAGCCCAGAAGGTGATTCTGGAAATTTGCTACTCATTTAATTAATAGCCAGATGAGTAAAAAACCTAAAATTCTTTAATATGTGATCAGAACTAATTCTTATTTCTCACTGCAAAACTAGAGAGATGTTACGGACATGAAAAAGTTCAGGTACAGTTTAGGTTACAGGGCATCATTTTCATAGGGCATGTTCTCTCTATTTTTTACTCAAGATTTTAAATGACTTTACACTTTTAAAAATTTTTTAATGGAGTTGTTTAATTGTGTTTTAACTTTATTATTATTAGATTTTAAGGGGTTTTCACTCTTGTTTTAGTTGTTTTTGCAAATTGCCTTGTATCCTATGCTGGGAGAAAGGTTGGATAAAAATACATTTAAATAAATAAATAACTGAATGACTGAATAAGCACAATTTAATGACTTGCACCAGAGAAGCTTTACTTATTGGTTTGGAGGAACATAAGCAATAGTTTTTGAACCTCTTCTTGCTTTCTAGTTTTTGCATCTTACACAATATTATATGCTAAAGTTTCTGAACATTTTTTTTCAATATCTTAGTATTAGTCAGTAGATTTTAGGCTATAGATCAGGAAATACCTGGTAGAAAAAGTAAATTATATGGGCTTCAGGCTACCTACTGAGACTACTGTAGAGCACACTCTGTGAACATGATGGCCTAATGTATCTTTTACTTCAAACGAAAAATCTAATACATCTTAGAAATAAATAAGAACATAAGTTCTCTATATCTCAGCTAAAATTTGAAGACTGTAAAATGAAACTGTTTCCTTCTTCCTATGAACTTCCTGATTTTATCCTCTTAGTCCTTGTCAGGCCATTTCCACATTAGCCTGTTATAGTGGTATTATTCCACTTTCAAAGGCCCCTCCCAAAACTGCAAACCCCAGAATTCCATGGGATGTTGAAAATGGAATAATACCACTATAACAGGCTAGAGCAGAAATGGTCTCAGTGTATTGTCCTAGTTCCTGTCTGGAACTCATACATGGGTGTGCTCCTTCTCACTTGCTTTTGTCTATGTACTTTATGTTGCTTTTGTCTTTTTCCCCCACTAATTGTTTGTCTTTATCTTTGATCCAGGCTTACGCCAGCTTCTTTGATGAGGATGTTTTGTTTTCCTTTGTTTTTACCAGTTGGGTGATGTTTATGGAAGACTCCTGGGCTGCCATCATGCCTTGAAACCTTTAGTGATACCAATACCTTGATTCTGCCACAAGCATCAACATTGATCTGCTTGTGACATCAGGAATGCTCCATGGAAAAATAGAGGAGAAGTAAAGTAGTCATCCATACAAAATAATGATCAGGTAGTAAGATGGCGGATAGATCTCTATAGTGAGAATCAACATACAACAGAACACAATATGTAATGAGCCATATATCAGTCTGAGTTACTAAAAAAAAAAAAAGATATATCTGGGGGTCATAGAACAAAGCGAACTGATGCTTTCATCAATATATGATTTCTAAGTATATGGTTCATTTAGAGCTAAAAGAAATGAAGATAACATCTATTTTATTGCCTACTCATCATGGAAACAGAGAGTCCAGGCACAAGAAATGGGTTGAATAAGAGCTGCCGTATTAATCTATAACATGTTTAACTGCATTAAACCTCTGTGAGGTGCAAGAGGGAGGAACAACTTGGTAATGGAGCAGTTGAGGCACGGGATCTTCTTCAGACCTCCTCCTCAGATTTTGTTACCCCAAAACATGGTGACTGAGGGGTTCACCCATAATGCCAGCACCTCTGTTCAAAGGTGGGGAATTATAAGCTCAAAATTAGGAGGCCTGCAAGGGGGAGGGCAACCTAGTGAAATTTTTCCACCAATGTTTATATAGTCTTCACAGAGAAAAACCAGCCAGAGATTCAAAAGCAAACTAGAATGTGTTTTATTTAGGGAATTAACAATCACACAGGAGACATGAGTATTCACACAATCATACAAGGCTAGCTGAAGAAGAAAGGGAGGAAAGTTGTTGATAGCAAGGTTTCAAGGTGATGAGGGTGATAATTATTGATTCAGAGAGCAGCGAAGAAACAGTGAGGTGGATTACATTCATGCCTAAAGACAAGTACTCATTTGGGAATCAGAGCAACAACATGGCTACCAGAAAGTGAGGTACTGCAAGCTAGCTGCTCAAAATCAGAGGTTTTTATACCCAGTTCCTACCTGTAGAGTATGGGCGTAAATGGCTCTCTGGGCGAGAAAACAATGGAGTTTTCAGGGTGGACAATGAGGTCCAGAATGAGCTAATAATCTTAGCATTAGATGACAAAGAGTTAATGGGCATTGTGATAGCTCTGTAATGGTTGGACAAATGTGGGGACGATGGAGATATGCACAGATTGATGGGAAGAAAGTTTGAAACAATCAGTGGTTTTGTGGGACTTTCCCCATTGCTATTGTCTCAGAGCAGAGTCATTACAGCTTAGCGTAAGTCTATTGTCTCTGGAGTTACCTGGCAAATTCCTGACTTTGACATGGCTACACCTAGAGGGGATCTCTGACCTACTTTGCAGTACATGTGTTCACCCATCATCTTCCTGTTATCCAGCTTGGCCATACTGTCACGTCAAGGTACATTTTATATCAATGCTGATTAATATATATGCCAATTAACTCATGTTTCACAAATTAAAACATATCAAAGTGTGGGGGTGTTCGTCTTGGTAACACTTTCTCTAGGCAAACACCTGAGCCCCAAAGAACAACCTAACATGTAGCTTGCTCTCAACTGGTTTGCTGATGAGGGCAAACGTGAGGAATTGCTCCCCCAATCCCATGCCTTAAAGTGAGGTCATAGCCCTCAGGCCAGCCTTAAGGGTAGTCTCTTCTCACCATCCCCGTGGCTTAAAGAGACACAAATGACTCACAAATTATCATATATGCTTGTTTATTCAGAAAGCATTAAAAGATTGATTTTTCCCTTGCCAAATATTACCGTTTGATTTTTAAATCATACATCAAGCCATACAAAGGCAAAGAATGAATAACTGCATTATATAAAAAATTGCTTAGAGTGACTCTGTTATCTAACAAATGTGTCCATGTATAAAGCATCCTTTATGCTGTTCTATTTTGTTAAGTATTAAGGTAAGGAATCCCAATTTTGCTATTTCTAGGCAGATAAGTACCAAGTAATTTTTGTGTGAATCTAACCTGTCTTTTTATTCATTTTGTATAGCAATTTCAGGAAAATAAATGTTCTTCAAATGTCAAAAGTAAATTTCTCAAAATAGTTTTATCTATTCATACGTTCCTCACAGGCTCTTTTTTATTTAAAAAAAATCAAGAAATGTAACAACCACACGCTGTCTTGAATGTTAAACACATGTTAACATCATAAATTCCTTAGATACATTTATTAAACCACAAGTTTTGTTATTCTAAAACTAATATTATTCTAAAACTAGAAATTACCAGCTAGTATGGCCGTTAGTCAATGAGAATTTCCCATGGAACTAAACAAAAGATCTGGTAATGGCTGTGCACACTTACCTAAATATAATTATTTAGCACATAAGTGGGGAACATTTGCCCTTCTCTCCATTCTGTATCTTCCAGAGATATACCCATTGGGGTTGATAGGAGTAGTGAGCTATATGGTTTTGCACATGGTGCCTGAACGTGTATGCCGGAGGCTCTGCCAGAAAGAGCAAGCTGAAGAATGCTGGAACACCTTCTGGACATTCTTGTAAATATGTGTATGTTGTAACTCAAGAATAAACTGCCCCCTTTATGGAAGATAACAAGTGGCGTGGGTGAGTTTTTCCTAGCTACAGTGCATTGCTGCTAATACTAAACTCTGCTGGGCACACTCCAAGCTATGCAAGCAATTTGCTATTTGGACTTTTTGCACACTTGACTCTTGTACAGCTTTTTGGCCAGAGCTCAATGGTTGGGAGGGAGGTGCTATTGTGGTTTTTGCATAGCTCCCAACATCCCCAACCCTCCTGGACATTGCACACACACACATTAGTAAAAAGTATCAAAGTACAATAACTTACCAAAAAAAAAAAAAAATTAAAAGGAAGGGAAGCCAGAAGGATCCATGATTTTCATTTTCATGATTGAACTGCTTTGCCATTTTGAATAAGTAGCCTGAATCAGCAACAAGTTAAACTAAATTGTTACTTTCCTAAAGGGCAACTTGTAGTACAAGACACCATTCACATTGTAAATAGTAAGCCATCCTGTAATTTAAACAGGGAAGAAGAAGGAGTAGCCTAGCTAGTTGTACAATTGCAAATTAACAAATTGAAGACAAAGAATGGACATATTTGTGCCTAGGTACAAAAAAAATAACAAAAACAGAACACAAGGCCACATGTGTTTGACAGAGAACACCGTACAATAATCAGGGTAGCCATTAAGCAAAATGAGGTGACCACCTTACATAGCAATTTTAGAGATCATCAAAAGGCCAATAAATAACTGTTAGTATAGTATATGTATTTACTAGTAGGGAGAGGTCCTTGTGGAGCTTTCTGTCCCAGGTGAAAAAATAACTTGGGTGACTTTTAACATCTTGCATCTTGATTTGGGAATTCCTTTTGGGTTCATGTAGTATGTGTGGCATTTATTGTGCCTTCTCGGTCAAGAAAATATCTTGGGACAGATCTAACAGTAATGCTAAAAGTCCAAACTCACATCTGTGGCATTTATTCAGCAATTTGTATTGTATAGTTTTTGTAGATGCAAGTCCAAACCATGCAATGTCAACTTTCCCAAAAACAAAACTAAATAAGGAATATTACTAATGAGAAACAAATGTATATTGTGATTTAAAGTTATTTGCAAGTACTGTAGTTTACTTCTATTGAAGCCAGCTGGGGTTTTTGAGTACTATAAAATAAACATAAATAATTGGATCTTAGAAACAAATAGTGCCTCATTTAGTCAGTGGCAAAACTATGTCTAATTCACCTGTAAGAAAGTCCTTGGGTACTAAACAGCTAGAAATATAAAAGCCTCTAATCAAGAGCTGTCCATAATAACATGTGAGAAAGCAAAAATGAATTCAGCTGATAAACTGAGAGGTACTCTATAAAACTATTTCCACAAAAATTCCTATGATTTGTGAGGAGAGTTCCCCCTCCCCCCAAAAAACCCACTAGTAGAAGAAATGTACACTTCAGCTACATAACCTTGCGCACAAGAATACAAAGGTGAAAGAAAGGACAACACTGAAAAGGCATCAAGAATTCTTTCAAGAAATATGCTAGGAATCTAGAGGTGAAAAACACAAAGGACATAATTATCTACAGCAACTGACAGATGTGCTTTTTCTTACTTGACATCCAAAATTAATGACCTTAATTTTGAGCTTCAAGATTGGGAGAGGGAAACTGACATAAATGTTAAGATCATTAGGTGCCTTCAAAATGAACTTATACAGCCCTAGAAAGATTCTTTTTATTACTTTTTCTAACTCTCAGAAGAAAATTCTTGAGTACACTAAGGACTGAATTCTTTTGGAAAACTTTGATCCCTACCTCTACCTCAGATTTGGTAGTGTCAGAACATTCTGCCCTTTCATTAGTGGCCTCTCTAATTTTTCACAGAAACAATCACACTGAGGTTCTGTGGAAAGATTCATGCTTAAGATTAAGATTCCTATTTTCAACCCAACTCCAGGTGGCCTATGCATTAGAGAAACCCCTGTGTAGCGTATTTAATTTATCTAAGAAGTCTCTGGACAAAAAGCAGCCAGTGATGTGGAAATTCTTCATTCAACCCTATCTCATATACCCAATCATCCAATGCCACCAATGCTTTCTTTCCTGTTTCTGTCCTGTCCTCAGGCCCTGTTTTGTCCTCACAGTCATACAGGGGATTGAATATGAGGTAATAATTTAGTTGTATGCAAGGATGTTCCCAGTGTTGCAAGAGGGTTCATGATAAGTACAATAAGGTGATGCTGCTTGTTTTAAAAGCACCCAATGGGAAAGGTACACAATAGGCACATCTGTGAATCTGTTATACACTTCATAATGTGAACTAGATAAGCTACGCCAATGGAGTATATAGGGGTTGGAAAGAATATTCAAAAATATTTGAAAATGTTTTTCAAGTGAAAAGGAACCCTGAAGAATCCTAGGTTGACAAGAATTGTTGTAGTTCAAGATGCCTTATGCGCGAAATTCACGCATGGTTGTTTTGCAGAGAAAACAGTTTTTTTCTGCATAGGAAACAGCATTTTCTTGTGGAAAATAATACAGGGAACCTGTCCTCCCTCAGGTATAGTTGGACTATTACAGGATGCCCCCATCTCTCAGTTGGTCATTCTGGTTGGAGTTAATTTTACTCTGAGACAGCTGGAAGGCTGAAGGTACCCCACTCTCTCAGAGATAAAAGTTAGTAGAAAATGATTTAACATGTTAATTTAACCATTAATGAGCAAAAACATCTAATTCAATTGCATTTAAATTAGAATAGGGGGACTTTTGACTATTAATTTGATGTTAAATTACCTTCTGTTGCTTTTCCTTTCTCTCTTCCTTATAATTTGATTTGCTTATCATCTCTCTGATTCACATGTGGATCTCAGTTTAAGTCTCAGGGTTAAGAGCCTCAAAATTCAGTTTCCTAGGAAAAAATTAGGAGCCTCTAGTGCCCAGTATACTATGCAGGAGGACAACTTGAGTACAAAGAAACCCAGCTCTGTTCAATCTGTCCTTGCTACCTAATATTCAAATTATAACTTAATTCAATTAACTTAAAATAAATTTAAGTAAAATTCCTCCTTTTGTTAGAAAAGATTTTAATTTCCAATGTCACTACCCGGCAAAAGAAATAATGCAATCTGTATAAAATCATAATCCAGTGGCCGTTCAGTTTCCACCATTTTTGCTAAGTGGGAGATGGAATAGCAATATTTGCTCCTGGCATAATGACAAGTTATTTTGAGAATTATAGAAGACCATTTTGGAGAATACCTTCATCTAACTGAAATCACTGTGTTTTCAGACCATCAGACATAGCTGGGGTCACATACACTATGCCAAAAGTTATGACCTCTACAATCAATAATGTCTTGGTGATGAAAATCTTCAGGAAACCCGCATGAAGTACCTCATAAAGGATGATGCAGAGGTGATCATAGTATCTCACTGAGGACTGGTGACAGCATGTGTCAAAGGGCAAAGAAGTGGGTTTCAAAACATCAAACATGGGCGCCTTAAAAGTGATAATGGCTTTATGACATCCTGGACCTTCCAAAGGGAGCAGAGATTTGCTTTCTCAGTATGTCATTTGACGGCCTGATGCCAAACTGTTTTGGAAAAAGAGAAATACACCCTTAACCAAAGTGCTGAGAAAAGCATTCTCTGAACAGTAATAAAGAAAGAACATTCACCATCATTACCACCACCCTGAAACAGAGTGCCTGCTTTCACTGCAGATCTCCATGGGGAATCAAGGAACGGAACAATCGAGGGCCATTTTCGCACTGCACTGTTATAGTACTATTATTCTACTTTCAACATCCTGTGGAATCCTGGGGTTTGCAGTTTAGGGAGGGACATTTAGAATTCTCAGGCAGAGAGCTCTTTGGCCTCAGCAAACTACAAACCCCAGAATTCTACAGGATGTTAAAAGGGGAATAATAGCACTATAACAGTGTAGTGCAGAAATGGCCTAGGTTTTCTATCTAGTCCAGCTTCCTGTTTCCCATGCTGGTCAACCAGAGACCCATAACCAGAGGCCCATAAACAGAACAAGGCAACAGCATCTCTTAGCGTTGCTTCCCAGAAGCAGGCATTTGGTATGGTTGTGCCAAAACTGGGGGATATATATAGCCATCATGACTAATAACCACTGATACCCTTATACTACATTATTTTGTCTAATTCAGCTAAAGCTATCTAAGACATCATTATATCCTATGGAAATAAATTCCATACATAGAAGACAGAGGTACTTTGAAATAAATTCATACAGAATCAGCATTGCACCATTTAGCGTTAAGCCTTCACGTAAAAATGAAAGAAGCTATCCATTGATACATCTCCTTTACCTTTATTCATTATCTGTTGCTTAGCCTGAAAGCTCTTGTCAGTGGCAGACCAAAACACAGGGAATTTATTCAGAATAATGAATATGCAGATTTGTAAGCTATTATCCAAGTGCATTCAAACTGATCCATTTGATTTTCTGTGTACAATACAATGTTGAGAAAAATGACAGCACTAAGCATTTTGCTATAATTCAAATATGTGAGAAATAAGGTAGAACCAAAATGTGTCAATGGTATTTTTTTTCCACCCTCTGAGTTCACATCGTTAACATTCGGGAACCTTTTGGTCTTGGAAGAATCAACATGTGAAATATCCAGAGGTGAAGGAACAAACTTTTGGAAAGTGATATGACAGTTAAAGATAGGCAGAACTAAGCAATTCAACATCTTCTGTCTTGTGTTGAGGAAATTAACACACAAAGCCCCTGACAGTTCAGTCTGTGGCATGTTACATATAGGAAAGAATCCATTTTTCTGCACTGCAGAAATGAGTGGTGACTGATACTGCAGAAGAATTTCTGATTTCTTTGGATGCAGAAATAGCAAAAGTAACTACATTTCCTCAGTGGGAGTGATTCCTACAGGGACCACACTTGGAACAAGGTGATTTTCAGCAGCAACAATTTCCTCCTACTTACAAAAACAATAGTACCAAAAATTAGTCACCATTAGAGCAAACTGTAACAGGCCAGCTGTTGTACCCCATGCTGTTGGCAGGTGTTGATCCTGCTGAGAAAAGGTTAAGTGGATTCTGTTGAGTCACTGAAGCACTTAGATTTTTATGTCCCTGGGATACCAGGATATTAGATTGGTCTGGCACACAACCAAGCATCACGAAAGTAGAATGATTCAAAAGTTGGTTCAAAAGTTGCAGAGCTGGGTTACGACTACTCTTTTCATTAAGCATTGTGATCGATGAAATGATGAAAATGTTTTGGGATCAGGCTACATTGTGCATCTTGTACTGCCCTGTCATTCTGCAAACACCTGATCTTGTCTGATTTTGGAAGCAAAGCAAAGTCAGACTTGGTTGGTACTTGGGCAACTAAAGAACCCTGCCGGAAAACCTTGAAGTTGCTGCCAATTAGACCTAACAATACTGGGCTACACGGATCAATGATCTCACTTAAAAAAATGCTCATTTCCCCTGTTTTTGCTTGAGTGTGATGGGAGTAGGCTATCTTTTTGTTAATGGTGACTATTTTTTGGGGGGAGTGGGTAATACTGTTTCTGTAAGAGAGCAATAGCAATAGCATGTGTATTTCTATACCGCTTATCAGCTAAGTGCTCTCTAAGCAATGTTACAATGTGTTAGCTGATTGCCCCCAACAAGCTGGATACTCATTTTACCAACCTGTGAAGGATGGAAGGCTGAGTCAACCTGGGGCCCGGCAGGATCAAAATCACAACCTTGTGGCTACAGTACCGGCATTTAACCACTGACCACTGAGGGAAAGTTAGTGTTGAAAATCACTTTGAACACTGAAACTTAAGTTACCTTTGCTACTTATCCTCCAAAGGAATCAGTGTTTTTTTTTCACAGTGCAGAAATAGATTGTTTCCCATTTGTCTCAATATAAACTGTTAAGCTTAATTGTTGGCATATGGTTCTCTTATAAGTGAATTGTAATTGAGTTAATGTTATGAGACATTATAATTCTAATTATTGTTTTGCAACACCCATTAGCCCAGTTTAGTGCTCAGATACCTTGGGAATTGATAATC
The DNA here is from genome assembly GCA_948472985.1 of Iguana delicatissima. Classification (NCBI taxonomy): domain Eukaryota; kingdom Metazoa; phylum Chordata; class Lepidosauria; order Squamata; family Iguanidae; genus Iguana; species Iguana delicatissima. The sequence continues at coordinate 114,292 of CAOKZL010001689.1, read as the reverse complement.
TAAAATCTCTGGAGAACGCAAGGTAGGAGAAGTTTTCTCTATCTTAGCAATGCCTCACCAGAGTTTAACCCCATTATAAATACTAGAAATAGATTCTAGAAGCATTTGGATACAAACCACATGCTGCATTTCCAAGCTATGGGGCTTCTACCAATATAAGGTGGGGAATATTTTGTTTTCAACATCAGCTCAGTCAACATGAACAACGGCAACAGATTGTGGCTCCTGAAGCCCAAAACATCTGGAAGGACATTTCTTTCTAGCCTCTACCCTAAGGCCTTACCACTACACAGGATATGTGGATGGTTGCTTTTTCCAGAATCCAAGGGCAAATGAAGAAGAAACAGAGTGGCATTAATAGTAAAGAGAAATGTAGCAAAAGTAAAGCTGAACAAATAATATCAATAAGGCTTCTGGGATAATCTACCAATACAGCCATAATCCAGGCTTATGCTCTAACTAAAGAGAAAGAAAAGTAAAGGTTATACACTAGAGTCCAAGAGAATAGTCATCACACACTAAAACAGGTAATGGTAATAATCATAGGGGACTGGAACAGAAAAGTAAGAAATAGAGGAGAATCAAATATTGCTGGAGAATTTGGCTTAGGATCAAGAAATGAAACAGGAGAGTGACCAGGAGCAGATTGTAGCACAGACCATGCACTCCTAACATCAAAAACTGGAGTAAAGCTCAGTAAGAATGCTATATTAATCAGTATGCCAAAAAACAATCTAAAGAGAATCCCGGTAGAATTTAAAGAGCTTCATTGAATGACAGACAAAATTTTTCAAGCAGTTAAGGACAGACAGGAAGCAACAGTAAAAAGGGACAGAAATAGGTTCAAAACCCTGAACTCAACTGTTCAGTGACTTGTGCTCAGGGGCACTGAGATCTATGGGAATAATTAATAAAAAAAAAAAAAAGAGAGAAGATGACAACAAAAAAGGCAGTAGAAGAGACCTCTTCCACAAGATCAAAGATATATGTGTGTGTGTGTGAGTGAAGAGTTGAGGTGCTCTATGACCAGCAAAAGGACACATTACAAGATCAAGAAGAAACAAAAAATATGATGTAAACAATGCATTACAGAGCTATATAAAAGAGAAGAAAGGATGACAGATTAATTTAGGGAAGAATTATTTGAAGATGAACAAAAACTTTTATAAAGTGAAGTGGGAGCTGCACTCAAAGTGCTTGGGAGAAATAAATCAGCAGGAACAGACAGAATACAAACAGACTGAAAGAGCTACAGAAACAAATTCCATTCAGATTTGACCATAGAGTCATCTGGAGAACCTAGAGATTCCGAGAGAAGTGTTCATTCAGATTTTTTTAAAAAAGCACTCACAATTTTTATTTACATTCATGGTTTTTTCCACTTTCGCTTGCTCTCCGACTTCCACAAAAAAGGATGGTCCACTATAAAACCTGGTTGGTCAATGGGGGTGGAGTGGGGTGGCGGGAGTCTCTTCATGTTATCTTTTGGCAGTTAAACTTGACCCACTCTCCCGCCTCTAGTACAGCATGAGCTTTGCTGGCTGCTTTCAGGCTGGGTAAGAATTTTCCCTTGTATCTGTTTATTTTTGTCTTCACACACTGCAAATGGTGGACTTTGACAATTGGTTAAGGAGAAGTCCTTAAATAATTTGTCACTTGGCAGGTAGTGGGGGTGGTTCACCCAAGGGAAGGCTGAGGAGGAAGTCAAGGAGTAACACTTGCCTCACTGATCTCACATTATGTTTCCTTCTGCCTTGGTCCTTTCCAGGTTTAACACAAGTTTTAAAAGGTTGTAGATTAAATAAAGTGGCTCTTTATTTGGACAATTGGGTTAAATATTTATGTCTGGTCTTGTAATTCCATTGTTGGTCAGCAAAGAGCAAAGACTTGGAATGATTACCAAAGAAACTCAAGGAAGAAAGTGCAAAGGCAAGTTTACAGTTCAACATTAAGAAAACAAAAATAATGATCACAGATGATTTACATAATTTCAAAGTAGATGATTAAGACATTGAAATAGTTAGAGATTTCCTATACTTTGGCTCATTCATTATTCCAAAATAGAGTTTGCTGTCAAGAAATCAGAAGACTAAGACTTCTATGAAGCTATGACAGATAAGTTCCTCAAATGTAAAAGATATATCACTGAGTACCAAAGTGAGGGTTTCCATGACACTATATTTCCATTTTCTCTGTATGGTTGTGAAATCTAGACAGTGAAAAAAGCAGATAGGAAGTGAATCAACTCATTTGAAATATGGTGCTGTGAGAGAGTTCTGCATATAGCATAGATTGCAGTAAATAGGTCCTAGAGCAAATCAAGCTGGAACTCTGCTTAGAAGCCAAGATAAGTAAACTGAGACTCTCGTACTTTGGAAATATTATGAGACAACATGGCTCATTATAAAAGACAATGATGCTTGGTGAAGTAGAAGGCACTAGTAAAAAAAGGAAAACTGCATTACAGATAGACAAACTAATAAATGAGGCTCGACCCTGAGACTGCAAGACCTGAGCCAGGTGGTTAACATGGTGATATGAATGTCTTTCATTCATAGGGTTGCCAGAACTCAAAGTTGACTTGATGGCAGTCAACAGCAACATAAAGTGCAGTCCTTCAGATGTTCTTGGACTGCAATTCTTAGCATTATTCACTCCCAGCTATGCTAATTAGTGCTGATGAAGACAGCAGATCAGGAGTGGAAAAAGTGTGGCCCCCTCTTATCCTAGGTTCGAGTCTCCCCTCACTTTTTTTATTTTAAAAAAATCTGCCCTAAAATGTCCCCAAAAACCATCTTAGGGGATTTAGGCATGTTTTGCAATTTTAGGCTAAGAAGAGGCCTTTTTAAAAACATAAAGTGAACATGAAGTGATTTCTGATCATTTCCCCTTATTTAAAAGAGTCTCTCCTGAACTTGAAATGGTCCTGCGTGGCCCATGCTAAAAATATCCCCATGCCCCATAGATGGTCTTTGGAGGAAAAAGTATTTTCTTTTCTTTTCTTTTCTTTTCTTTTCTTTTCTTTTCTTTTCTTTTCTTTTCTTTTCTGCAGAGGGTGCAGCAGTGGGTGTGGCCATCAAAGATCTGCTTGTGGTCTAATGAAGCCCCCTAACCTCTGTTATAGGCCAATATTTAAACATCTGAGCATTGATTATCCCCACTTTAAAAGATAGCTTGCCACCCTTTCAAAATTTATGCATAAAAACATTGTTGTTTTATATTTGTAATTTTTTAAATAATGCCTCCAGAATACCAAGAAAAAGGTAAATAAGAAAAAATTTCAGTATCTACAAGTGTGCTAAAAAGCTCCAGGAGCTAAAATAAAAATGAATCTGTTAATGACTTAGAATATTAGCTGACGTGTTGCAATACATGAGGAAGGAATCAGACCCTGGAATAGATAGGCCAGTGATCCAACCTAGGAACATGCTTTGCAATACTAATAAATAAATAAGAGCAATATATTTTCTGCATAGTCAACAATGAAAAGGGTATAGACCCTATCAAGAAAACAATAAATTCATTAATATTCTAATCCAGCTGCTAATCCACTGAACAAACTAATGTATGTTGATCTTAAAACTGGACTACCATATTGGCAGATACATGCTTAAATGCTAGGCAAGCTCATATTTCATAGCTGTGTAGGTTGTTATTGCATTCATCCCAATACTCAGTGCATAAACAACACGGGGTAAAAAAAACGTCTTAGGGCGACCTCATCTAGAGGTCATCCACACCGTGGGGTGCGCTAGGGCAGTTTGAAAAGTGGAGGTTCCACACCTCAAACCGCCCTAGCACGGCTGCGAGGGGTGGCGCGGCGCGTTTTTTAAAAACCACATTTCATGTGGTTTTTAAAAACGCAATCGCGCTAACCCGTTGCAGAGCTCCGTTTGAAACTGCAAGGACGCGCTAGCGCATCCCTGCAGAGCTGCCCGGGGATAGGCTTCCGGCTGGTGCGCTGCCCTGATTGTCGGAGCACCGCCGGAAGTCACCGGCTGCCATTTTGGGCGCCGCCAAACGCCGCCGAAATTCACCAGCGTGTGGAGCGGAGAACGCACGCTCCCCGCAGGGACGGAGCAACCAGTTTTCCGGTAAGATCCGTCCCTGCGTGCGCTGCCCCGTTTCCCCGTCCCCTGTGTGGAAAGGGCCAATGTATCAACAGGTTTTTCGCAGCTAGTGCCCAATGGTATCTGCCTTCATCAAACTTATTTTCTTAATTCTACATCCCTTGTGATTTTTTTTTTTGTAATAATTTACAGTTCTGATTTAAACAGCTTTACAAATATGTCACATACATTCTCCGTGGCACCTTTCCTCACCTTACTTTTAAAACTTCTAATGAATTCTCTCAACATGCAATTTTGTACTCTCTATCAAGATTTGAATTAAATGTTATTAGAGGTGTTCATTATTGGATATGAAATATAATTAAAGTGATGGGCAACATTAACTATCATAGTAGAGAGCCAATTCTCATGAAATTCTTCATTTCCAGTCCTGTTCAAAGGTGATATTTGAAAACTCTTCATAAAGGCTTATAGGTAGAATGAGTACTGCTGGTTCTAGCGTAAAGAACTAAGGCTATTAGTTTGACTAGTTTTTAAACATAAGAGGCAGTACAGTCAAAACAGCCAAGGGAAATGCCATTACCAGATCTTTGAAAAAAACTACAAATGAGAGAGATACTGCAAATATCTGAGTCTTCATACCTCAAGGGAAAATTACATATACACTACTGTGGGTAAGACTTTTCCCCTACACAGATTTAATTGATAATGGTTGATTCCACAATTTTCTTAAAAAAAAATTATGGATATGTAACCTCTCATTCATGCCTCTACAATGAATGTTTGAGTTTTCCAGAAAGGTAGGGGTTTTTAAGGTATACTACAGCCATGCCAGGACTTTGTATTTTTCAAAGGGGGAAATGCAAAAGGCCAAATGAGCATTCAGTATGAAGTATCGAAGCACAGCAATTTGTGATCTTTGACAAGTCACTAAAACCAGCATCACTCTCTCAACAAAAAAGGAATATTGGAATGCTTAGAAAGATGGATATATCTGCAGAAATAAGTGAGATGCCTTTCTCACTGTGGATGTGTTTCATTGTAAGCAAGATCCCCATGGTTCAAACTGAATGATGTGATAAATATGACTTCAACAGATTTCAGTTTGGACTGATTCTGAATTAGCTTATTAAACATTGCATAAACAGGATTTTGGTGATGAATAGCTTTTTTACTTTACTAGTCTGCATATTCTTTCTGTCTGATTTACCTTGTGAAGAAAAAGTACAAGGTTCTTTTTAATACAGTTGAGGTTCAGAAAATTAAATACTCACTGAAGCATGCTTTAATTTACACAACTGTCTAAATTGTTCACAGTAAAACAATTGCTGGTATGTAAAGGCATGAGATCCTGACTGATCTTGGAAGCTAAGCAGGGACAGCTCTGGTTTTCATGTCATATTGAGGAGGGAGTGGGTTTGTTTTCCGCTGCTCCACAGACTAGGACAAGGAGCAATGGATTCAAAGTGCAGGAAAGGAGATTTCACCTGAACCTCAGGAAGAACTTCATGGTCAGAGCTGTTTGGCAGCGGGATATGCTGCCTCAAAGTGTGGTGGAGTCTCCTTCTTGGAGGCAGATGGATGGCCATGTGTCAGGACTACTTTGATGTGTGTTCCTTTGATGTGTGTTCCTGCATAGCAGGGGCTTGGACTGGATGGCCCCTGTGGTCTCTTCCAACTATATGATTCTATGATTATATGGTTAGTACTTGGATTGGAGACTACCAATGAATACCAGATGTTCTAGGTTATATTTCAGAGGAAGAAACTGGCAAAACCACCTCTGAGTATTCCTTGCTCAATCTAAGGTCCCTACAGAGCTACAAGGCTACTTCCGGTGACACCAGAGCCATTTTCTGTTGTTGTGTTGGTGCAGGGGCAGTTAAAGTAGGAGCAGCCAGATGGGCAGGTAGGCAAGCAAGGAGCAGGTGGCACAGGCTGCGTGGGTGTTCTCCATTTAATATTTTCAGACAGCCACTGACTGTGAATAGCTGAATTTGTGGAAAGTGAAACCATCGATAAGGGGTGATCCCTCTATTGAGAGGTAAAGGAGCAAAGTTCTATTTAACAAAGGGCCAAATCAAGTCCAGCTATATGTGTATGACTTATACTTGGAGTCTACTCTGCAAAGGAACTCTTCTTCTGAATTCTATATTGTGTACTTCCTGCAACAATAAGAAAGGGAAAATTCCCCTAACCATTTTAATGTGTTTGAGGAAATGATTCTTCTGAGGCTTTAAATTTCTCCATGGGATACTTCTACATATCCTTGTGAGAAGATATTTCATGAAAGATAATAGGACTAATCAGTAAAAAGATAGTGCCTGTAAGCAAGCTTGTATAATTGCATTCTAAGGTGAAATTTGTACTTATAATTTCAAAATAAATGCACTACCATACACAAGGGAAACAAAACGATGAGTATGAACTAAAATATTTATTGGAAAGAACTTTCTGCCGCAAAAGTTTTTTTTTTTTTTGCTTAGATGGTTTATTAAGAAAAGGACATAAATTAAACCATTTCAAATTTAAATTAAAGGAGAATGTTTCTAACAATAATTACTACTGAAATCAAATGGTATTGTTTTAGTTGCATTGAGCTCTGCTGATATATATGGCCTGCACATATCCTGGGAACATTCCTGATTGCCCCTCCCAGGGTGTCTGTTGAAAGCCCATAACATGAAAAAAAAATACCCATCACTGTACAGACCAGACTTTCATGATCTTATAAGCACATCACAACTCTTTTGCTAGTCAGTAATTATAAAAGCTGTCAGCCCCTATTTACCATCTCCAGCACTTTCAAAAAAGCAGTTATTTTTATCCAAAACTGATTACCATTATCCCTGTGTGTCCATTTGGTTATTTATGCCAACTGATGAGCAAATATGGTTTCCCAGGAAAGCAATTAAGACCAAATATCTAGATTTATAGGAGTGTAATTTTATGCATGTTTGTTCAGATACATGCATAGGATTGCAATCTCAATGTGTTACATTATTTTTGTGCTACTCAGAGCTAATAATCTCCTTGAAAAAAAGTAATTGCGTGTTTACACATTACCCTGGAAAGCCTTCTGAAAGCAGGGACTTGTATTTTGCAGCACTGTATTGTCACTTACAATTGAAAAGGAAAGAATAAAATGATCCGTATGGTTTGAGTATTAAATGTGACTGTCAGAACTGAACATCCAAAAAGGTATCTAAGATTAATATGCTACAAATTTGATCAAAGAAAATATTTTCACTATCAGCAGAAGAAATCATGAACTTTGGTTGCTTATGTTGCAATAGCCTATAAACATATAACCTCTCTTTATTTGCAGCACTTTGTTTGCTTGATTTACATCCTGAGCCTAAATTTATTTCATTGGTTTGGAAGTAATTTGAATCTTACTTTGGGCTAGTATGTCTAAACTTCAGCAGTAGGTAGCATGGTATGATCTTAGCAATGATTATAAATTGTTAGTAAGTGGGAATCAACGTTTGCACAGACTCAACGGGGAAATCTAAACACACACATACAAAAATTAATGCAGCTTTCTCCAAGTTCTGTGGAAGAGATCATTCTGAAGATATCATAGGAGAATCTTGAATGAAGCATATAATATCATATGATCACTATCCAAAAGCCATAGACAAAGTGAGGCAATTCTCCCATTGTAACAGAAAATAACAAATAGAAAATAATGTTCCATAATTTGTTATTGTTGTGTTGCATGGGGTTTTGGGTGTGTCACAATTTCTCATATTCTGAAAATAAAAATTTGCTAATAGCACAAAACTGCATTTAAGTATATCAAAGTGCAGAGGCTGAAATAATATCGCTTTTAAAAAAATAAGAGAAAGTTCTGTTTTTAAGACTATCTTAGTTAGGACTGTCCTAACTCTCTTAATGAACAAATCTGAAAAAACTAGGTCAGATATGTACAATAAAATGTGCACGGTTAAACAAAATGGGCACATACAATTTTGCCATATGCTGATGGAGTTCATTTACATGCTAGTGGTCCACAGGTAAAGATATGCTAAAATGGGATGGACATGTGGGAGGAATGAAAAAGGAATGATCTCATGCTAAATCCTCTTATTATTTTTGAAAGTAATTCATGTTTCTTGAGCTAGGATTTGGCAACAGACACAGAGCTGGTGCAAGGAACTTTCTTCCCTGAAATTTAAATGATAAGGGGCAGAAGTTAGAAATAACCAGCTGTTCCTACCTCCAATACCATTCACTGCATTGCCATGGAAGAACCTACAATTTCAAAAAATTCATCACCTAGTCATAGCACTCAACTGTGTGTGGCATAGGAATGAATCTCTCTAATGTCATGCCATGCACACTTATAGAAATTATGGCAAAGAAGTATTTTTCCAAACAAAATGGGCATGCTGACCAAGTCCATCTGTCCTCAGAATGCATATAGGAACTCTGTTTAGAAATTTCTCTGTTTAGAAATCTAATGGGCAGCTCTTCTTGGGATTCTTGACACAAATGTCTGCTATGAAACTCAGCTCAGCAACTAAGGTGTCAGGACAGATCAGCCCACATTAATAGGCACAGGAAAAAGGAAGCAAGGTCTGAGATCCTACATTGGTAAAATACTAGCCCAAGACTCTACTGGGCTAGCAGTTTTACATTTGCTGTGCTCACGAAAGGCAGAAATGGGAAAAGGAGGCAGCTGTCTCTAAACTACTGGGGAGGCAAGGTGCTCTGGGAGAGTCAATAACTTGTCCCATGATAGAGACAGTTATCCAAACAACCATTCCCTGAACACCTTGGCTCCAAGTATCCCATCTCACCCAAAACCAGCCATTCAAAGAATAGGGAATTTGGGCTATTCTCCTGCTCTCCTGTTCCTTATTTTTTATCTCTCTCTTTTCAATACTACCACTACAACCAGTAACCTTTTTCTTGTTGCTACAGCTGTCTTCTCTGCACATGACATGGCTACACTGGCAGAAGACAGAACACCTGTCTATGCAGTAATGTATAACAGTATATATAATGTCTGTGACAGTTAGCCATGTTTTCCACATACAGCGTGAGAAGAAATGTCTTCTACATTCAAGAGAGGCATGTTCAAATAAGTTCTCTATTTGGAAAGGTCAGGCATTCCATTCCAAACAGTGATCATACTAGCTAAACACTTTTTCTTGCAAGATCGATCATGGACTGGATGTATGGAGCAATACTAACAGCCACTGAAAAATGTGCCCAAACCACAGTTGTTCGTGTCCTCTGATTCTCTGAAGCCCCTCCCCCAAACCTCCTCAAAACAAAAATAGACTTTTTTTAAAAAAAATGGTCACAAATCAGCCAACATGGTGGACTGAAGTGATCCTGCATCATATCAGTTATGCTGAAATGCGTCAATGCAGGCAAAGGATGGAAAAATGGTCCTAACCCCTGCACATTTGCCGACCTCTGCTTTACTGAAACTGTTGTGGAATAAGAGTCTTGCACTGGAATCACTGTTGTATAACAGACTGTTGAGTTTCCACTCAGTGCCTGAAATTCATTGGGGAGTTGGGCCAGTCACTCTCCTTCCCAGACTTAACATCATAAGCTTGTTGTAAGGATAAAGGAGAAGTAATAGTATGTCCAAACTGCAGTATGTCCAACAAGCATTATGACTGATCTAGACCTAGAGCAACCTTGCCCCTCTCCAGGAATTCTCTAAAACTATTCAATCATTGATGACCTATTTCTAAGCCAAACTTTTTTATCATTAGTTGGTCCTGGACACTGCAGTAATCTAAATTCCAGAGAGGTCTGGCACTGCTGAATGGACTCCATGTCACATATGATTAGTGTTATAGCTTGTTCTTTTTCTTTTCTTAGAATAACCTTGAAGGCAAATGGAAACAGTTGAGTGCTGCAGTAGAAAGTGATGGTGAGATACTTGAGGAAGAAAACTAGTTGCAATGGGTGGCACATAACTGCTAACTTGTAATTTATTTTCTTTTCCAGAAGAAAACACAGCTAAGTTGCATTGCAACTATAACTCAACAAGGGACAGGTTTTGTGGTGTAACTGTTACTTCTTCTTTTTTTGGTTAGGTTTGTAGTTATGGCATGTGGCCTCACTAAATGTTGGAGGAGAAAGCACCAGGATCAAATACTGATTAGCATTGCTGGCTCAGGCTTTCCTGATGATTCTGAGTTAATAAGCTGGAGAAAAGTTTGTTTCATGGCTTATAGTATTCAGATTAGGTGTGAGGAGAATATTCACAAATTGGTTGAAAAACATGCTCCTTGAGTGTTGTGTAGCCCTCATGAGAAGACTCCTGGATTGATGAGTATCTTCACAGTTTGCAAAATTTTCGATGAAAAATTAATACATGGTAGTTTTGCAGAAAACAGCATACAGTGCTCAAAAATAGAAAATGCTGTTTCCTCCACTGAAAATGCTGTTTTCTGTATAAAATCCCTATGTGCAAATTTTGTACAGAATAAGTCTCAAATTGTGAATAGTCTTTGAAGACTACACAGTTTTCAAACACTTTTTCACAGGAGGAAATGGTTAAAAAATATTTGTTTTCTTTGAGAAAAAAAAATCAGTGAAGAATTACATCTCTAATTCAGATGTGCTTCTTACAGGAACTAACTGATTTTTTTTAACTGTTGAAAAACCAGAAATTTTATTTACTTTAGAAAAATGACAGTTATTTAAAATGTAACTAATAGTATCTAACTTCTTTTGGGTTCCTGGAAAGCTAATCACAAATATTATCTTAAAAATAACTTGGCAAGTGCTGCACACTATGAAATGTGAGTGAGCTAGATCCAAAACAGCAAGAGATGTGTCAGCAGAACTTCCTCCTTTCCCTCCCATGCAGTCCTGTGTGATGCCCAAAGCTGAGCTCTTAATGTTTTCCCACTGGGTTTTAGGATCAGATGGGCAGTTGCAGTACAGAAGAAGGTTTATGCACATCCTGGTTTTGGTGGATTCCACCAGTCCATGAGTAGACATCTACAATTGTATCCTACCTAATAACTAGGAAGCCTGGAGCATAATACTTTATCTACACCACAAAAATGGTTTCACTTGATATTTCATCTGTTCTCATATATGTGTGTCACTGAGTATTGGTAATCTTTCGTCTTCTTGATTCTCAGTAACACCATGTATAATTTTGGTAGCCTGATGTGATAATTGATTTTTTTTCAGTTGATTGTCTTTCTTTCTAGATTAAGAATTGTTGGATTTACTTGCTATTACTTGTTCCTTCCTGTGTGTATTATATGACTTGTATGAAAATTTGAAAGGACATAAATCATTTTTAAAAAGAGACAATTAGATGCATCCTTCTGTCTGGCTGCCCAAAATAAAAAGTAAAGGACTGAACATAATAGATACGGAACATCAAAAGCCTCACACCACAGGATCTTGTAATTGTTTTCTGCAAGTTTAATGTTACCTCCACTGTAAGAAAACAAGGCACAGTTTTGCTACTTGGAATTGTTAAGACTGCAGTTCTGACTTCAGGAGGTGTACATCTGGGTCACTTTGACTGCCAGGCAGTAGAATTAATTGCAGTATAGGCAGACTCTGTCAGTGAGGTAAGACAGTGCTATTTTTATGATTAGATATTTGCAGTACTGATTTCCTCAGGATGCACCATTCTTGTCTGACAGCAGGGCCGAGAACTCCCTTCATGCCTAGGATAATTTTAATTTTGAGTACACCATGATGCGATAGGTCTCTATCTTCTTAGACAGTGCCTGTCTCTAGGAGCTAAGATCTCATCACCTCCCCTCACCCTATATGTCCAACTGCTTTTTGTCAGAACCCTATGAACTTCTTACTAGAAACTTGCCTGGCTAGCTCAGTACAAGATCCTCACATTGACTCTAGTGGCAAAGCAATTCCTAGTGAACACCTGCTTTCATTACTACTACTCTTACTACTGTTCTTTTTGAAATATTTATATGTATGGATGTAGTATAGGTACACATATACATTTCTGCTCATTTCCTCTTCAAATATTCTTTTTCAGATCATTCTCCTCACGGTAGGCAAGCTAGCATAACTCCTTCTCTGTCCTTGAGTTTCCCACAATAGATCATTGATTGTTTAGTTGATTGGAAAGCTTATGCAAGCTTCTAAGGGCAAAATACGTCATAAGTTTCAAGTACAGACTTACCATATACCTCAGAGCTTTCCAAACTGTGTGTTGTGACAAGTTAGTGTGTAGGTGTGTTATGTGAATGTAATGGGTGGAGGGGCTGCCTGTACCACTGCTGCAGTGGGCCAGGCTGGGAATACCTTGGTGAGGGTGGCAGCAGTAGTGGGCCAGGCCCAGGTGGAGGGGCTGCCTCCGCTTAGTTAATTACTTACTGAATTACTGTGTCATGAAATGATGCATGTCAAAAAAGTGTGTCACCAACATGAAAACTTTGGAAGGCTCTGATATACCTGGTGATATAAGACTATATTCTTCCCAGAGTAAGTGATCAACAGAGGAGAGCCAGAGCCACTAACTACTTGTAAAATTAATGAATACATAAGTTGAAATCAGCACTTATGTATTCTCCAAGTTAGTGCACAATGTGTTTGTTTCATTTTTACTTGGCAGCAGATTCAACATCAGATTCAACAGCGCTTTGCATGTGTAGAAAAGGTAAGGATAGAGAGTCAATAACATGATTAACATTAACTGCTAAAGACTTTCTATGCTTCCAGCACTGATCATGAACAGTTGTGTTGGTACAGCTTTCAGGAATAGAACAGCAGGGGAATCTATTTAGGTGTGGGTAGACTGCAGGATGTTACATTAGTACTGATTTACAGGAATATAAGCTGTCTCTTTGTGTATCTTTCCCCTGAATATAGAGCCTTCATGGCTACTCAGAACTGTGGTATTGAGGTTTCCGTTTTAGTGAGTCTGATACTGCTGGGCACAGCTTTATCAGCAATAATTCAGAGTGTTGACTGCCTTGAATTTTGCCACATTGACTAAGGGAAGTCTTTTTTAAGACTCTTCAACCAATGCTATGTGATGTTTTGCTTCTTTAACTGGTAAGTGAAACACACATTTGTTGTTGTGTGCTTCAAGTCATTTCTGACTTGTGAAGACCTAAGGAGAAATTATCACTGGTTTTTTTTTTGGGCAATATTTGTTTGGAGGGGGTTTGCTTTCACCTTCTTCTGAGGTTGAGAGTGTATGACATGCACCCTGTGGGTTTCCATGGCTGAGGGGGGAATCAAACCTTGATCTCTAGGTGTCCACGCTCAGTCTGGGCCATCAGCCAAAGGCAGCTGATAACACACACACCAGGAGGTTCAGGCAGCAAAGTAATTAGTCAGTTTACTTTAGCAAAGAAACAGTCTGAGAAACGAAAAGCAAACAATGATCCCAGCAAGATCTATAAATCAAAGGCAGGCAATATAAACACAAGTCAGAGGCAAGAACAACAGGAAAGGGAAACAAACAGAAGCAGGGCAGGAGAAACGACCAGTTAATCACTGATAAGCTCTAGAGGGGAATGGCTCAGCTCTTCAAGGTTCAGAGGTCAGTAGGTGCTTGATTAACTGTTGTTTGGCATAAATTCACTGGGAACGGTGTGGGAGTCCCTTTTGGTGTCTATGCTGGGCAAAGGTGGGTATTGGTAAGTCATTCTCTGTGTCAGAAGGAGCAGGGCTCCCTGCTGGGGCTGCCACTGCCCCCTGTTGTGTCTCTGGGGTGGGTGGTGGTACCGTCTGCTCCACTGTTTCTGCTGTTACAGTCTCTGTGCTGGAGTCTATGCCTGGCTCAGCAGGTTCTGCTATCTCTAGACTCTGAATCTGACTCTAGGTCCTGGGTCCTAGGTCCTGGAAGCCCATGACACCAGGGTTGTAGTCCAATGTTCAAACCATTACACCATGCTGTCATACACACCTCCAAATACTGGCTTGGGATCTCTAATTGGCTGTAGGCATGTTATTGACGTTATTGAGGGATGGGGTACATATGTTACAGCATGGTGTTTGGCCACCATAATCTTCAGGTAAGGAGAATTAAAATACTTGAGAGTTTAGAATTCCTGATGGAGCAACAGATACTTGTCAACATCCAAATGATTTTTCTGAGGTTGCTAGATTTCCAAATGTGACAGGACTTATTGATTAAACATACCCACTCTATAATTATACAAGTCTGTTCACCAACTTTGTATCCTCTGTTTTTTTTTTTTAAAAATCATCCACTGAAGCCATTTTATGTGTCAACCAATGAGCCAAACCCACATTTCTCCAGTATTGTGTGTTCTACAGCAATAGCCAGAAAATTAGGGTGAGTTTCCAAATTAGTATTAAAAGTTTGAGCATTGGGTTATGAGTCTGGAAACCATGGTTGGCCATGGAAACCCACTGGGTAACCTTGGGCAGGTCATACTCTCTCAGCTTCAGAGGAAGACAAAAGCAAACCTCATCCAAACAAATATGCCAAGGAAACCCAGTGATAGGTTCACCTTAGGGCTGCCATAAGTCAGAAGTGACTTTAGGGCATGCCACAACATGTGAAAATTGGTCTGTTTCTGGCCCATCCCATTTTTGAATTTTTTTACACATTTAATTTCATTATTTTATATAAATCCTTCAAAACAGGATTTTAAATAGATGCTTGAGTGTTATTTGATTATATTTAAATAATTCTTTAAAGGTATTCTAATTTCTTTAAACTATGAATAACTGTATTGAAATATTCAGAGAAAGTGCAAAATCTATTTTAGAGTTATGCTCCAATCCACACATAAGTTCAACAGGCAAATTCAGGCCATTTTGTGTAGGAAATGGGAAAGAAAGGCTTTCAACAACCCTTTGTCCTACATTAGGCGAGTGGAAGGTAAGCAGAGACAGTATTAGTGTTGGAAAGAATACTTGCTGCTGCTGGTTCCTGGCTGAAAATTGGGTTTCTCCACACTTACTAAAATATTTTGGGAAATAACACAAAAACATTTTTTCCTGTAAAATTGGTGGTTTGTACAATTACACACACACAAACACTTTTCTGGAAAAATGTTTTCTTTTCACATTGAAATTGTGTTTTTTGGAAAAAAAATATTTTTCACACACATAAAAAGTTTCCAGAAATATATTGTGGGGTGGAGTGTTTGGGCAAAATAGGGTTGGAAGGCAAAAACAATTCACACCAGTTTTGCATAAAACCACATGTTTGTAGAATGCCTGATTTTGTGAAGGAAAGGTTGGGAGACACATTGCTGCTATACCCAACTTACAACACCTAACTTACTATATAAACTATACCATATTATATTATAATATACTATATCATACCATATAGACTTCAGGGAAATTCAGATTAATTTTGAACTTCTCTTTTCAAAAAAGCCAGATATCCATCCTTTGATGAAGCCAGTATATGGAGACAGCTTGTGGAACTGATGCTTTATTGGCCCAGTGCTTTCCCCAAGCATGGTGGTGTCCTGAATATTGTCTTACAACTTAGCATGAAACCACTATTAGACATGATCTTTCTCAACTTCTTTCCTATTGTGGTAGCTGTTCACATAACTATAGGGACTCAGCTACACACTTCTGATGTGTTAACACAGCAAGGTTTATGTTCTTAATATTCTCCACATTATTAATATGTGAACATAATATTTGCCTTGAGCTTAGAGGTCCAACATATTGCAGCTGGCTCAGGCACCTGGAACTTGGGCAAATTATAGTAGGAAAGTATAGCAGTTTGCTGAGTAAAGAATGAAGCTTTACCCTACATTGTCTGGTCTTTCTCCTATGGATTCTTTGCTCATTCCACCTTGTCTGAATGTGACTTTAATCCTGCTCCATTTGGAACACATTCATGCAGAATGGATGCTTCAACTACTGCCGCTCCTATAGGTTTGGGAAAAAGTCAAACTTATCGACATGTGGAAATGATCTACATTAAAGCCTATATCAAACCTTAGCTATATTTTGTTGTGCTGTTTTTTCTGGGACTTTGCTTTTGGTCCAGGTGTTAATACTGTTTTTCCCCTTCACCAGGTTTGGTCAGCTAGACCAACCTGCAGGCATTCAACCATCTTCTGGGCTCAAGAAGATTCCTCACCTGCAGACATTTAACCATCTTCTGGGCTCAAGAAGAGCAAACAGTTCCAAAATGGGCACCCAGCTTGGTTGGTTTGGATTTAATTGACTAGTTGGGGGAAGAGCTCCATGTGCTGGGGCCATTATCAACATTATTTTGAACATGGATTTCTTCCCCATTTTCTTATAATTCTTTTGGGTGATAATAATCTTGAAAAATTTCAGTCTGTCATGTTTGGTGGGGTTTTTTAGATCCAATTTGTTCTTGCGTCTTGCATAGTCTGGTCTAAAATTGTGCAGTGGAAAACTAAGAAGTGGGACATTTGCCACAAGAAGCGAGACAAGGCATACCAGTGCATGAACAACAAGGCTGAAAGCACTGTTGGTTCCCAGTGGGGAGCTTATATTGACCATAGTGCAATTGGGTTTCCCACTGAACATGGTTAAGGCATCTCATGATGAAGAATTTGTCCTCTTCAAGGTGTATTCCTAACTCTCTGAAGAAGGACTCTCATTTTGGCCATGCAATTTGGGAAACAGGCAGGGGTAACCAAATCTCCAATGGTCTGTGTCTCCAACTGGAGAATTCAGGACAAAGGGATGCATTCCCTCATATGTTGCTTGGAGCTGAGGTATTTCATTCTCAGATTGCCCTTATGTGATAACCTCTGGGAATGCACTGTTAGATGTAGTACAGCTTACTACTTTCAGTACTGACTACTGGTTTAAGTTAAATAAAGTTGAGTGCATGCTTAAATCCAAGTTTGTTGGGTTGTTTTCATTTCCAAGGTGGGAGGAAATGATAAAAAGGAGCTAGTATAAATATAAAAAAATAGTTGCAGATTATGAGTAGGAATACATATGCACATCCCTTGTAATGGAATCTGTGTATGTGTGTGTGTGTGTGTGTGTGTGTGTGTGTGTATCTTCTCCTCTCCCATGTTCTTTCCTCCATGGTATCCCTGAGTTTTCAATAAACATATTAACCCAGTCACATAGGGATGGGGGTGCGGAAGGTGCAGTTTGCCCTGGGTAGCAATGTTTTTGGGGTGTCCTGGCCTGTAGCCATGCCCCAGCACACCCTGGCCATGCCCCAGCACACCCTGGCCATGCCCCTGCATGCCCTGACCATGCCCACACACACCGCAGCCATGCCCTGCCCCCTCACACACACTTCAAGCTCTGCCACTGATTAATCTCTATTTCCTCTACATGACTTTGAACAAGGGTCTGGATGGGCAAACCCACAAATCAGTAAAATATTACTTTTTCTTTCTAGAAGGTATATGCAGAGTATTAACATGCAAACTGTGTTGAGTGTCCAAGATTAAAAAGAAAAATAGACCCTGGTACAGTGTTACCCTATGTAATTCTGCTCTGGAGACTAGTGATTGTTATTTTTCAGTGTGATGAAGTTGATGTTCAAGCACTAAAGCTATGAAAGATACTACTAATCAGGGAAGATAAGTAGTATTTCTAGATGGCTATGTAGCTCCCTATACTATTCAATTATAATTCTATAATATATAGTTATTCTAGAATCAATATTATATACTATTGTAATATAGAGTCATAACAGTGGTTGTATAGTTATATAGTAGTAGTTCCACAGAATTATAACTATATAGTCCAGAGAATTATAGGACCATTGAACGATGCAATGATAATATAACTAAATCAGTTGCTGTAAAATTGGCTTAGAAAGAAATAATCAGCATGATTTCTTAAGCTGAGAGCAAGTTTTCTAAATAACATTTTGAAAGTGTTTTATATGTGTGTGTGTGTGTGTGTGTGTGTGTGTGTCTATGAAGATAATAAAGGAAATGATAACAAAACAATATTAAAACCTACTCAGCAATCAATGAATAGCCTGGTCCCACCCATATTAACTCATGTAGGAAAAATATTTTGTATTTTACAAACACTGTTATAAGATTTTGATTGCCTTAATATCTAACTCCACAATGGAACCAGGCATCATAGCACTCTGTAACAATTTAAGGACTAAAGCTTGTTCTATTTCTTACCCAGGTAACTAGGCAATATAGTATCTTCAAAGCAATAATGATAAAGTCCTGTTAAGAGGTCTTCGTTCTTTTCTCTTGTGGAGCTGGTCATTTACTTGATCAGTACCTTCCTCAAAAGAGAGAAAAGCTAAAAGGAAACGAATATAGTGGCTTCAGCCATTAGCTCTAGTCTACAAATACACTGTTGAAACATATCATTTTGCATCAATAAAACTGGCCTACAAGGTCAGACATGATTAAAAGCTTTACCTTCCAGTAAATACGAGGAAAGAATGTAATCTCATGGATGGTCACACTTTTGATCACAAACACAAAGTTCAGCCAGTTGGCAAAGGGCAAAAAAGACTCTTTTAAGAACAGACAGACCCCCCTCCCCACAAAAATCACCAACAATCCAAAGCAGACATTTGAATCAGGTGCCAAGGTCTAGAAACAGCAGCATACTTGTTAATAATGGAAGTTTAAAATGAGTCAAACAGAAACAGAATGCTGAACAATTAAGATTCTTCTCATAAGCCCATCTCTATCGTTTTATTAAAGGCATCTGGGAAAAGCCTTACTGAATTAGTAATTCTAAATTATATTTGAAGAAAACAAATTAATGCAGTAATTTTCTTTTTGAAATTAATTTAAACCTCAGAGGAACCTACAACACACTTTGTCTATACTAGGCAAGGGAAAAAAAATTATGAAAAGCCTTACCGTGCTACTTTGTGCAAAGATTCATTGTAGTGCAGTCTACTATTCCCAAAAAACTAACTTGAATGTAAAGACAAGACACATATTTTTGCTTCTCCATTTATGTCACCATGAGAAACAACTGGTTCTCTGATTTGGTTGGTTTTTAAAGTGATTACTCTTTTTCTCATGTCTGTCTGCCGAAGCTCCATTGGTCACATGATCACATGTTGTTTCCAAGGCATATGAAATATTCATATATGTGTGTGTGTGTGTGTGTGTGTGTGTGTGTGTGAGAGAGAGAGAGAGAGAGAGATACTGAATAAATAAAACCCATTTCTTAATCATCAATTTTCCACATTTGTCCATGCACATTTTTGCATGTTTGAACAACAAGAAAGGCTGTATTTTTTGACATGGACCACTTTTGTGGGGAGGGGGTAATATTTCAAGGTACACATCATACATACTTCCATTTTACAAATAGAAGAACCAAGTGTGGGGAGCAGGGGTATTGATCAGAAACAGCTTCAGCTGATTCAATTTGTTTCCCAAAGCGATGAAGCAGGGTTAAAACCAAGTCTTGTGGCTCATGCATACCGTTAGTACAGGCATTGGCTGCGTACCCCTCACATTTTGATATCAATTTTCAAAAAACTGTGACCAGAAGTGATGTCATGCCACTTCCTGTTGCCATTTTGAGGATAAATCCAAAGAAATAGAGGTGATTCTGAGTGAATTTCTATCTGAGATAAGGGGTGTTTTATATTTGGGGGGATCTCCATATGGTTTTCAGGGGGAAAATGTCCAAAACTTTTGCCTTTTTTTTAAACATTGGGGAAAAGCTGGAGAGGCTTGAGAGACTGGCTTCAGGAGCTACAAAAGTAGTGAACAGAGGCCACATGCAGCCCATAGGCTTCGCTTTGCCCATGCCTGGTATAATACAAGGGTAAGAATTGAATCATTCTCCAGATGTTGTTGAACTACAAACCACAGCATTTCTCACCATTGTCCCTGATGGCTGACGCTGTATAGAGTGGTAGTTCAACCACAGCTGGACGACCAAGAGTTTTTAATCATCCTAATGTATTGTTAGAACTGATTTTTAGCTGAGGTGGGCAACTGTGGCCCTTCAGAGACTTTTTTTGCCTTATAACTTCCTCAGCTTTAGCAGAGGAAGGATTATGGGAGTTGCAGTCCAGACCTATTTCAAGGGATACAAGTTGCCTGCCTCCAGGAATGTTGGTTTTCTGGAAACAATAGATCTGGAGAATTTAGAAAATATTCCAATTTTTAAAAAGATATAGGTGCCTGACATATCTTAAAACAGCCTCGTATGTTACACCAACAGTAACTTTCTTTTGCTGAGGTATAACTATAGTACCTTTAGCGCCACTGATAATTAAAAGGTCAATCGATGCAGAGGGTTTTGCCCATTAGTTAAAACAGACTCATCTGTAGACAATGTATCTTATCCCGGTGAAGAGCAAGAAGAAAATCAAGTGCTTGAGATACCCACAAGTGGACATATAAATAATCACCCAAGCATATCCATTTACATGGCAGACTGGATTTGTTAACAAACAATTCTTTTTCTGCTCTTTGCAGAGAGAAGCTAGTAATCACAAACAGCAGCTGCAAAACTTTCTGCCTAAGAGTAGGCATGCTTTTCCTTCTTGATTCTACTAAATAGTAGTGTGAAGATAGCCACAGTAAAATTGTGATGTCCTAAGTAATCTGGAAAGGCAACCATTCTGATGAAATGAATGTGTGTTGTTTATCCACATTCATCCAACGAATGGATGAAATGGAGGAACTGTTTAGTTTTAAATTTCTGGTTCAGCTCAAAGCTTTCTGCATGCCTCAAGGATATGCCATTTATACTTAATTCAAAGAAACTCTGACTTCATTTGACAAAGCGAATAAAATATGTAGTTGGTTATTATGTTACTGTCAGCCTCCTTGCCTGAAAGCTGAGAGGGCTATCCCCTACACTCTCCTTGATTTCATGTTTTGGAAATAGAAGAATGGATTTCTTTTTGCTGAGACAGTAACAGGTTTGGATTATGTGAACTCAACCAAACTAGTCTGCAATATGCCAGACTCAAGATACTACCCCAACACACTTCTAATGAACCCCTACCTCTGCTCAAAAAGCTCTCAGGCCATTATCAAAGTGTTTAAAGGTGTTTAGAATGAAAATGAGACTTCTCAGCACTTTTGCACATGCTCATCATTCTGAGCATAGCTTGTGAATTGTAAACTGCTGCACACATGATGCTGCATTAATTGGGGAAAAGGAAATTTGTCTGTTTCACTGTCAACTGCCATTTATTTATTTATGCACTGGGCAAATTGAATTAGATGTATCTAATCCCAGGGTGAAGAGGATCACATGTCATACTTGTCAATCCTGGGTGTTACAGACAGGAGGAGTGGGGGAATTTGTTAAATTCTTACTGAAAAATGAAGTGAAACAAAATTCTCATCCATCCATAGCTTTAACTACTGGGAGAATACAAGGTTGATTGTCATTGAACAACAGTTATCAGCCAAAGAGAAAGTCTCCCCAGAATTTGCTGGAGTGAGGGTCGTGGCAGAAGAAGGAGTAGTGTTTACATGCTGGACCAAATTTGAGGAATCTATGGCCTTTTCTGCACTTTGATTTAGTAACAGGGCAGAGCGCCCTCCGGCAAGGATGTTTGCACTTGGGGGCGAACTGGGTCCGGACTACTTTATGTATGTCCGGACTTCAGCCCACTCCAGAACGCCCAGAACTGGTAGTTTGCCATGCTATTGAAAGACCGTTTAAAAGAGGTCTTTCAAAGTACAGTGCGCCCCCATCCATCGCTGTGCTAATGTGTAGACTTGCAGGCTCGCGCCAGCGCGAGGCTGCAAATCTTCCGGGGGCGGGCTTTAGGCTGGCAAGCTTCTCCAGTTGGTGGAGAGCCTCCACCAACCGGAAAGCGCTATTTTCATCTCTGGAGAAGTTTGTAGAGCGGGCAGGCAATGCTCCAGATCAGCTTTGATCAGCGGGGGGAGTGCGCCAGCCCGGTAAGTATCAGAACGAACCGTTTTCCCAGCAAAGTGCAAAAAAGCCCTATGTGTCCTGTATGACTTGGAGACATTCAGAGAAAGGAGCCGTATAGGCAGATCCTTTCAAGGAACAGCTTAGGAATGTTGTGAGAGAAGAGGCTGGGGCAAACCAGCCTGCAGAGTCTAAATTGACAAACTAAAATACCTCCCAAAGTTTGGAGAGCCTTAGCTCATGGAAGCACAGCTAAAGGAGTCCTATGGTTTTATTCTAGTGAATCATAAACATTCTCTCAGCATTGCTTTCTTTTTAATTTTGAAAAAGAAAACACTTGTATTAAGAGAGAGGTGGAAACAATATGGAAAACGTTATGCACTGGAATTTGCTAAAATATACTATTCACCTGAGAATGTAAATGAAAAACTGAACTACATCAAAAGGTATTTGAAGTGATTATCCAGAATGTAATTAGTGCTGTTTATATTCCTCTGTGTTTCAAAATGTCACATCTACTTAGCTTCACATAAAGTCTTCTACTATTGCTAATATTAACACTAGCTGTTTTTTAAATTATTCTAAGCAGGAATGCATGCTGATCTCCATTCAGATCACAAAATTGATAATGCCAATACAGGAAGTTCAAATAAAAATAAAATCACCTTTTGAAGATCAAGACCGGCAGCTCAGAGTTGTAATAAATCTTAATTCAGATTATGAGAGGCTCAAAATTGATAAAGATGAAAAAAATAATGGGCCAAAAATGCCCCTGCAGATATATGTTTACTCATTAGGCTCTTACGGCCAATTGCAAATCAGGCGTTATTCCTGATTGTAAATGCATATACAAATATACTGAGAAAGATTGAGAGAGAGAGGGGAAGAGGGAGGGAAGAGGGAGGGGGGAGAGAGAAAGGAAGGGAAGAGTCAAATGATTGCTAAAAATGAAATCTCTGCACTCCACCCCACAACTACATGATCATATAACAAAAGAGCAATAGGTAGAAAATAGGGTCTTGCAGCAGGTTTCTAATTCAGTTTAGATCCCAACTGGACAATTTAAAACCAAACCCAATTTTAACCAGATATAATCATACTTCATTGAAATCAGACACCTCACACGAACTGAATTTTTGAAAATCTGAATTGTGATCCTCTCACTGTTGCTTTGTTTGTTAAAAAAAAACAAACTATTATTTTACAACTTTTTTTTTCATACAGCAACAAAGAATTTGGAGAACTCCAAGAAGGATGAAACCTGCCAAATTGCAGATAGGTAGCTTCAGGCAGTTTTGTAGTAGTGTGTTTTAATTTTGATTTTTATAAATAAATAAATGTAAAAATAAAAGTGAAAATAAAAAGGCATTTTTAAAAAGCGCATACACATAGTTGAGCTCCCAGTCTTGCAAGTTCTTTGATCATGGCACTACTCCTCCAGTTCACTGCCCGTTCCTGCCTGCTTGTGATCTTTAGACTCAAATAGACCCTTCCTCATAATAGAAGCACCTTTCTTCCTGCAGCCACAATTCTGACCTCTTATAAGTGTTACTTGGGAGTGATGAAAAACCTGTCTGCCATCCTTTGCACCTAAGGGTCCCATATGTATTTTGTCTTACTATGGAAGAGAGCTCTCATGACTGCCTAATGATAAGATCTAATGGTAATAATAATTAATAAAACTGTGAATGATAGACAAGTTTAAACAGCAAAGAGAAAAAAAATGACAGTTAAATTTAGTTATTTCTTTGCTATATGAAATTCAGTGGGCACTAACATAAATGTTTGCTTTCCTTCACAATAAACAACAACAACAACAACAACAACAACAACAACAACAACAATAATAATAATAATAATAATAATGCTTTGTGAATAAAGTGCCTTGATGGCAGACCAAATAAATACAAAATTGCACTTGCATAGACAGTGAGAAGAACTAGAAGCCTTTTTAAAATAAATCACACTGAGAAAGAAAATGAGACAAGTGGGCCAAGTGTGATGGGGAAATTAAGTTTCATTATCAAAAGTACCAATGTGGTATAGTGGTTTCAATGGTGAATGAAGAAGATAAAAGTCTCCTTAAAAACAAAATAATTTCAAAGTATGGGGATTGGCCTTTTCACTGAAATCCTCATGCCAATTTTCCAGTTTTCTTTCAATTTTAGTAGCACAATTTGGTAATTTATGAAAAATGCACATCACAAACATATTACAAACAATGTAATATTTTACTTTATGCCCGGTTTTATTGAACAACAATATTACATCAGACATTTTGTTGCAAAGCACACAATTATGTAATTAGGTTAACTTAAAATTCTGGATTTATTGCTGGTATTATGATTTTCCCTTCCTTTAAAAGATAACGTATCTTACTTAAGTTGCTGGAAAATACGGCACCCCTGCCACATTTCTGCTACATTGAGCCCAAGATGTCTGCTCCAAAACTCTGTCCAAGTGACACCACTGATTGCAGCAACTGGTTTCCTAGAATATTTTTGCTGTAGGAAGATCTTCATCTCACAAGAAAACCAAATGAGGAGGAGTTCAGTGTGTCTTTTTAATACCAGGTCTAGTTTAATCAGTTTAGAAGTCTACTAAAGTGCCACACACTAAATAAGATGTCTACGTCTCTTTCATATCTAAATGGTTACTGTATAATTTTTGTTCCTTAGATGTGTGCTATAAATGATTCAGCAAACTGACAATTAAAAGAACATCTGTTTAGATTGGTAGATTGGGCAAGCCTTCTCTTAAATAAAGTGACTTTATTTAAGCTGTCTCTCTAGTTCTATCATTTTGAGGAAAAATAATGATTAATCCTATATGGAGTCTCAAACATGGTGAACTTTATGATCAAAAGGGATTGTTATCCTATACATTGAGATGAAGAAAGGTGCCAGATCAGGAAAGGTTGTCCTACAGAATAATTTTTTAACGGTCTGTTTTGACTTTTACAATAAATACAAAAGAAATTTGATGAAAATTTGAAGAAAATTTGAAGAAAATTTGAAGAAAATGAAAAGTGTAATTATGAATATAAATACAGGGAAAGCCCTAGGACCAGATTGTTTTCCTATTCAGTATGTTTTCCTATTCAGCCTGCTGTCTAATTCCAGAACTATACTGTTGATGCAGAGAAATTTGTTACTCTGATTCTTTGTTCTCCTATGCTTATCTGGTCAAGATTACACCCAACGTGCAAACAATGTATTTGGATCCTTGAGAAAGGCACTAGATAGGGACATCAAACTTCCCTTTTGATATTTGATTCATTTTTGAACCCTTTGGATTAGATTAGTAGACAAATTGATAGCTTTGTTTATGGTTAGCAGACAAATTAATAGCTTTGTTCATGATTCTTTCAAATCTAAAATCACATGTGATGCTGATGATCATTTATTTTTTTAATTCTAACTCCAGTTTTCTGTTCTAGTATAAATGAGGGTGACCAGTGCTTTGGATGAACTATTGACCTACACGGGGTGGACAACTACAGTGGGTCCAAGGCTGAATTTTCTCCATAGATATCATGGACTATTAAAAATTCCAAAATAAGTTTTGATTTTGAAACTAGGTTTTTACAGTGTTAAACAGTACAGGGATGGGTGACCTATTTAAAAGATGAATTGCAGTTTCTGACACCTTCCAGGAGGCACTTATTGGGACGCCAGAAAAAAGAGCAATTTGAGGAATCTGGAGGGGTAATGGTCACAAAAACATCCTGGATAGGGCTGCATGCTGGACCAGGGAAATACTTTGTATCCTCTGGATAAACTGTTCTCTGTTCCACCAGTCTCACAGGTATGTTTGGTGGGAACACGGGAAAGGGCCCTATGATAGCTGCTCCCAGGCTCTGGAACTCTATTCCCATAGGGGCTACATGCAACTTACTATATTTACTATCTCAAAGGAAACAGACCTTGTATAATATGCTGGAATTTATCTGTTGTTAATTTCACTGGTTTTAATTTTATGATGGTTTAATTGCTTTTTAACTTTTATATGCTGTTAATTTTAAACTACGTTGGTTGTAACTGCTGTAAGCCACCTTGAGTTCAAAGCTGAGAATAAAGCAGGATGTTAATTAATTAATTACTGTCATTTTGTTAGAAACAAATAGAGACTTTAACATTCTTCCTTTTAGTAGAAAATTAATATAGTCAAAAATAACATTATACTTTAGGTAGTATGTTTTACAAGGGACTCCTCTTTAAACAGTCTTATGGCATTTTCTAGGATGTAATACTGTGTTTTGAAAATTTATTGTTAAGGGTTCCTAAAAAATCAAAGGTTGCCTTGAACAGGTTACAGCTTCCACCAAAGGTAGGTGGATGTTGGTTTTCCAGGCCTTAATTGGGTCTGTTTCCTGGTATGTACTGAGCACTGGTTGTTCACTGACCCCTACATCTTAGGCTGTGTTGGAATCTTATTGTCTGATGTCTGTTTTTAAGTAGTTGGCACCTATGTTAGGAAAGTCTTTAACTCTCACTCCCCCTGCCAGTTTTAACACTTAGGGAACTTTGGCAGTGTCAGAACATCTGTGCTTTAATCTGTTCCTCATGATAAATTAATTTTATGACTTACAGGCAGGACGAATTTTAGTTGGCAACTCCTCATCCTGTACATATACCACTATGATGGTTATAGAGCGTTAAATAAGGACATATAACCTGGTAAAACCTACAGGTGGTAGAATATAGAGCCTAAGAATCCTGACAGTGTCCGCCCATTTTTTTTGGGAGGGGGGCTTGTAATAAAAAAAAGGAAAATGCTTGTTCAGATCTCAAGTCTTGGGAGAACATTAGCTGTTCCTTTAAGAAATCTAAACAAAATATGCAAATAACCTCAGGTCACAGTAGAGATATCTGAGACAGTTTGTAGAGTGTACACTAAAGCCATTTCTGCACGAGACTGTTATAGTGCTATTATCCACTTTCAATATCCTATGGAATCCTGGGGTTTGCAGTTTAGGGAGGGGCCACCTTGTCTAGTGTGGAAATGGCCTAAGAGTGGGGTGTGCACTAGGCTCAAGTATACTGAAGCTAAAGATAAGATGTAAACCTCTCATTGGATGCATTGTGTGGGTGTCAGGAAAGAACAAAAGAGCTAAGTTGGAACCATGGAATTATGCTGCTATTCAGCATGCTTCCAAAATGTGGAAGAGAAGACAAGGATGTAGTCTTCCCAAGAAAAGTTCCTGATAAGCCCTGCCATGCCACTCTAGAATGCTGATTCTGGTAAGACTAGGAGATACATGTTTACATGTAATTAATGCAGATAAGACTTGCTTAAGAAGTCTTTATGGTTTAACCCTTGAATGAGATAGAAATAAATACAAGCATTTGAACATGCAGTATATAGGCATCAGCTTCATATGGAGACATATTTGTATATTTGGTAATCTGAAGTTTATTTATGAATGGTTTCTTACCGGTGTATTTTTAGTTTATTCTCTAGTAGCTTACCATTTTTAATTAATTCATTTTTTGTCTCTTTTTTTCCTATCTTTTTTCCAATATATAATTTTGGCATAATAAAAAGTTTTTTTCCCCATTATTAGAAACAATATTAATAACTGGAAGGATAGAAACTAAAATTAGAATTAAAACAAGGTTTTAAAAATAAAGTAATTGCCATGCATGGCACAAACGTATCAAGTCATTTTTCACCTCATTCTCCGCTCACTGCTTTGGACCTGCCTATTGTATGGTGCATGATAGGACAGTGATACTTTGCAGCTGAAGAATTCAATTCTGTACCTAGCAGCCAGTCTTATAATCTTCCCTACTTCACATAAGGAATAAAAGTTCTCATTACAGTTTCAAGGGGAGATGCAAGAAATCTCAAATACGCTTTTCCACATAATGTGTTTTAAAAAATTCATCGCCTTTCCCTTCATACTGCTGGGTTCACTTCTCATTTCCTTGCCACGGGGTATGTATCTCCAACAGGGAACACAATGCTAAGACAGAGAGAGAAAAAATAACAGAGTACCCTGGCAATTACATTTTTTACTTTAGCAACATGCTTAATGGATTTATTTAAAAGTGCCTGTTATCTTTGGCACAGAAAAGAAAATATATATTCAGAAAGCTACTTTTTCCTGTCCTAAAGGCTATACAGATGCTATCTTACTCACCTGGATTGAACTGTATTCTAGGCATATCTGGGCAGCTAGTGATTTTACTATCTGAATAACACTTACTCTACCATACACAATGTTAACATTAAATATTTATATGATGATAGCAGCTGTTCAACGGTGTCCCTGGTAGGCATGTGTTCTTATAGGCATTCTACAAGCGCCTTCACAGTAAGACATGCTCCCTGCTTTGAAAAGTCTAAACTAAACAGATTTATGGTGTAAGCCATTCTGTCAAATTGAATAGGGAACCCATTCCCAGAACCACTTTTAACAAAGTGAAAGAAATCAATGTAGCCATTAGGATACACTGAACCAATTTTGTAGATGCCCAGTATAAATTAATTTGTTACTTCTTTAGGTACTGTAGGTTGGCTCTGTCTGTTTTTTAAAGGCTTTTTCAACACTGAGGGTCAGGAGCAACATTATGTAAGAGCAATTATAAGACCGATACTATATGCTAAAATCATGAAGATCTCTCTCTCTCCCTCTCTCTCTCTCTCTCTCTCACACACACACACACACAAATCTCTCTCCCTCTCTCCTCACTCTGAATATTCCTGAAGAATTTTTCTCCTTCTAAAAAACCTGGTTGAAGTTGTTCACCATGAAGAAAGAGAGAGGAGATGAACTTCATGAACACATAGGACTGGTGGAAAGAGTAACATCTGAACATGCCTTATACACTACTATATCCTATGAAGTAAGAAGATGACATGACAGACAATCTAAAAGAAGAGTTCAAAATGACAAAATATTCCTCACAGTTCAAACCACATTAGCATCAGCATATTAAAAATTGGATCCATCTCTTGTGAAAGTCAACTAAATGACTACTGCAACAAAAATCAAAACAGTGGCAACAAGGACAGAGGAAATCCAAATTATTTTTGTCTTTGAAAAAATTAAGATTACAGAGTTAGGAAAAATGAAAAGTAATCATACTCATACTGAGACCACCTGCAAGTCAAGACATTTGGCTTCTAGCCATAAAGCTTGTGAAATGCTTGATGAAATGTTCTTAATGGGTCAAACATGGTCTAAATGTTTATGTCAGAACACACGTTTCTCCATGTTAATTTTAGAAGTACATATTTATTTTTGCAGAATGATGCTTAATGATTTGCAATCATATCTGCGTCTGCCACAATGTTTGGAACTTTTTAATAGCAGAACAGATGGTCCTAATTATTTAAGTAAAATGCAACAAACCAGTCAAAAAAGAATCCAGGGTATTTTATTGTGAGCAAAATGAGACTCTTCTCATACTGTTTTCTGCATGACAAACCCTTCAGGCTTGAAGTGTATTGAATAGAGATGTCTTATGTGTTATGTATGAACAGATTGCAAAAATAATTTCTAAACCTTAGGAGGATTCTCTATTGTACAAATGTTCTTTCCAAGGATTGTCTCCCAGGAAAAAGAGAGTACTCCTTCCACCAGCTTATTTTCCACTTCTGATGTTCTGGTAAATAGTCACATTTCACATATGAAATTTCATTTCCCTCTTTTATGAACAAAGGGTTCTTACAAAACATTATGCCATTTGCTAAACTTTGATTCCTGCCAGAATAACCTATTTTGTTAATGGCCATTTCCGCATGGGGTGAGGGAATTGCCCCATGCCACTACTTACCGGGTCTTATGGCTTCCCGGTCTGGTCCAGGCTGCTCTGGAGCAGTGCGTGCTCGTCGCTCCGCACTGCTCTGGCGTCGAAAATGGTGGCTTCCGGTTTGTTGAGGGTCTCAATCAACTGCTGAAGCTCGCCAGCCTAAAGCCCGCCCCTGGCAGATCACAGGCTCGCATTGGTGCGAGCCTGCAAATCTGCACAAGGGAGCAGGCTCACACTGGCGCACTCCCTGCTTTTGAAAAACCGAAAGAAACAGGTTTTTTAAAAGCACGCTGGACGACCATTTGGGGTTGTTCCGGAGCGGCCCGAGGTGTGGATCTATGTTAAATAGTTCGTACCCAGTCTGCTGGGTACAGTCTCCCTGGAGGATGGACTGCACCATTTCAAATATCCCATGCGGAAATGGCCAATATCTGAAAGTACAGATGGGTTAACCTAGAATTCAAACTCAATTTCTGTTTTAAAAACCATGTTGGCATGCCATTGGCTTGATCCTATACCCTGAACACATTAATCAGGTGTTCGGCACACAGCCTATGTTTATACAACATTATTGTATGAAAACTATTAAACATGAATATCAAAATGTACTAACAAAACTAATTTTGTCTTTATTGAATCAATTAGATTTGCATAACTCCTGATTTACCATTCAACAATTGATTCAACTTTTCTAATCTGGTTGGAACTACCAATAGGCCTTAAGATATACAACAAGGCTAGAAATCATGCTGTCCTCCAGATATTGTTGGACTGCAAGCCCAAACAGCCCTAGTAAACATAGGCCTTTTCCACACAGGGTTTTTAAAATGGTGCAGAGCGTTCTCCAGAGAGGACATCTACACCTGGGAGCGGACTGGGTCCGTACTACTTTGTGTAGTTCTGGACCTCAGCCAGCTCCGGAACGACCCAAAGTGGTCGTTCAGCATGCTTTTGAAAGACTGCTTAAAACAGGTCTTTCAAAAGCATGGAGCACACCACTCCGTGGCTGCGCTCCGGTGCAGATTTGCAGGATCACACCAGTGCGCCCTGTAGATCTGCTGAGGGCGGGCTTTAGGCTGACAAGCTTCACCGGTTGGTGGAGAGCCTCCACCAACTGGAAGCCACCATTTTCGTTCCTGGAGCAGTGCAGAGCATGGCCACGCACTGCTCCAGACCAGCCTGGACCCACGCATGGAGCACACAGGTCCGGTGAGTACCAGCACGGAGTGATTCTCTCGCCCCATGCAGAAAAGGCCATAGTCAATGGTGAGTCTAGCAACACTTCAGGGCAATGGAGGGCCTGTGTAAATGATTTCTACCATTTCTAATTTTTATGCAATGAATGCATGCTCCTGAATTAAAGACCATATTTTGGCCATAGGCCAAAGGTTCCTCAAACCAGCTGAATAGTTTATTGAAGCCTAGCTATCAGGAGAAATAATAAACATGCTACCTATGTGAATGTGTATGTGTGTAAAGATAAGCCTCCTCTTCCAGTGTAAACTCATCCGGAAAAAGCCCTGAATCTACTATTGCTGAAAAATTTGGAACATTAAACAGTTCCTCATAGGAAAGAAGGCATTAATTTAAAACAAAAAGATTATGGCAGGGCCTACATGTCCCAAGGCAAGGGGATTTGGAGAAGAGATTAATACTGCCTACACATAACTCAAAACTAAGGCACACTGATAAACCATTTTTATACCTTAACCAGCCCCTACATGGGAGTAAATGATCATACTTCTTCTCATTAAGAAACAATGGAAGTTTTTCATGAGAGTTGTAAAATATCACAGAGTGAGATACACCTATTGCATTTACTTGAGATATAAGTTCAGGTGGAGGCAAGTGTGATACATGGCCCCAAAACACAACTTTGTCCCAACTACTGCTCTTTTTTCTTTAGAGAATCAAATCACTGGTCTCTTGTGTCTAATTGGGGTAGGAGTTATGGTAAAGAAGTGTTTGTCAAGGTATCAGTATGAAGAAGAAGGTCCATCTTCTACAACTTTTTGCTTTAAATCCAAGCCCCTCTCCATCTGTGAGAAATTTCCTCTTTCAAGAAAGAAGATCTTTCTGTACTATGCAACATCAGGTAAGAGAAAAATAACAAGCTTTACTTTTCTCCAACAATTCAGAATCTTGTTTGTGTATGAGGTTCAAACTTCCAGCATGCATCATCCTCACTGGATGCTTATTTGGTGCTCTTTCTCAATTAAAATAGCCATGATGTTCACCTCCTGTCACTCAGGGAACATGGGAAAACCCCTTAAGCATTACTCATAAACCTGTTCCAACCTTAAGCGTGTTGCTCAGTTTTTCCATTCTACAGCAGTGTACCACTAAATTTTAGTGTACCACTAAAATTACTGCCTAGTTGAAAGAAGGGTATAGAAAATCCTGCTTTTATCCCATAATGTCCATCTTTTGTACATCTTTTACATGTAGGTAATTGATAAGTAGAGAAGTAGAAAAATAATTGATAAGTAGTTTCCAGAAGGTAACAGGGCTGAGAAGTACATCTGCAGCATGAGTAACACACACACACACACACACACACACACACAGTTGCCTCCTTGCAAAACCTACAGCATCTACCATTCTTCTCTATGCAGAAGAAAATATGAAAGCCTACAGTCAACGATAACTGTATAGCAGCTACAACCACTGCATAAATGCAATCTAAAAGTTTGTGCCAAAGGATAACATCTGAAGCAATGGGTTCAGATTACATGGAACGACATTCTAGAAGATGCTGTGAGGGCATGATCCAAGATGGTAGTAGCAATCTGTGTTCCATTCCCTCAATGCCACCAATTAAAACAATATCAACAAATCTTTAAATTATTCAGTTCTTTCCACATACATTTTGAAAAGCCAATGAAAATGTCATCTAAAATGAAGTAAATACACATGATCCTCAATGCATTAAAGTCTTGGAAATAAACCTTAAACACAGCAAAAGTATGTTTTATCCACGAGGGAGAGTTTGTTTTGACCTCCAGTGTAATAAAGGTCCAGAAGGCTCTCTAAATGGAATGCACTGACCTCTATTCTCAAGTACAGACAATGCAAAATCTAATATTCTTTGCCAACTCCCAGCAACCAAAACTCAAACTGAACAAGTCTGAAATTTAGCATGGGAAAAGTTAAACACCAGCGTTAAATCTAGTTTCTTTCTGATCTCCTGGCTCCAGTCTAACAAGTGGAAGAAGCCGATGCAAGAGTCAAAAGTGTTACCAACTATCCATAACATTATATTGATTGGACAGCACAAAATGGCTTTTCCTTCATGCCTTACCATGGTGTGTGATTTGTAATTTTAACTAATTATCTTCAGGCACCGCATAAGAAATAGGCAAACATATTTGTCTAGTATACTTAAAGCTTTTCCTACATCCAGTCATAACAATACCAATATCTAGAAAGTGAATAGTAATTTTACATGGAAAA
This sequence comes from Iguana delicatissima, assembly GCA_948472985.1. NCBI lineage: Eukaryota > Metazoa > Chordata > Lepidosauria > Squamata > Iguanidae > Iguana > Iguana delicatissima. The sequence goes on along the minus strand of CAOKZL010001689.1, from coordinate 81,237 downwards.
GGAATCAGTGCACTTTATCCAAAAGTACTGATTTAATTTGTATAAAGCCACATAGATAAGGGATAAATTTTCTAAAAAAACCTATTTTTCCAGCTTTGCTCCTTATTACTTGAAAAATTCACTTTCCTCTCCACTCTGTAGTAGGTAAAGCTTAGCACATATTGACACAGAATAACCCTTTATTTTGCTAGTTACAGGTATTAGTAGTATGTTGTAGATCAGTGGTTCTCAACCTGTGGGTCCCCAGATGTTAGTGGACTTCAGCTCCCAGAAGCCCTGAGCATTGACCATAGTGGCTAGGGCTTCTGGGAGCTGAAGTCCACGAACATCTGGGAACCCACAGGTTGAGAACCACTGTTGTAGATGCTGAGAGTGTACAACAAATTTGAGTGATAGCTGCACAGCTAACATTTGGAACTGTTATTTCTATTGGGACACACTTGCTTGATCAAGATCTAAAGGTTATCTTCTCTCTCTCTCTCTTTCTCCTCTCTCTCTCTTTCTCTCTCACACACATATATATGAACCGGGACCGCCAAGGTGTTCCTGACAAGGAACCTTCCTATCTTTGACAAGTGATGCCATAATCCTATTATTGATTTAAAGGTTGGTAAACTGGATAGAATTATAACTATGGTCCAAACTGGATATAATGCCACAGATACATCGATACATAACCCAACATCTCTCCACTCCTACACTATCTTTTTATTAATTAGGCACAAAATAAGTTGTGGAAGCAATTTGGAAATGGGAAATGGTGTGGGAGGGCAGACCCTTTCCTTGGCAGGCTTGTAGGATTGGCCTTATGAGCTGTCTATCAGGTGGAAGCCCCCTCTCTTAACTGAATCTAGGAAGCGACGGGAAAAAGACCACGACATGCCCTGGCAGACAGATATGTGTCTCAGACATAGAACATGGAAACCCAGTCAACATGGAAACCCAGTCTCAGCCCAGAAAACCCAATGATGGATTTGCCTTAAGGCTGCCGTAAGCCAGAAACAATTTGAAGGCACACAGCAGCAGCAGTGTAGGTACAATTTAGTAAGCATGTTTACATTTTGCAAAACATGTTTTATCCTCCATTCTCTTACCCTAACGCTTGTCCTTTAGGAACTAGAAATGAGTCAGGTGAGTATAAGATATATGACTTGATTGCAGATTCATTTCCAAAAGCTCTAATCCACAACAGTGTCTTTTTGACCCTATTGATTGAATTGAAGAGTCTTAGACATGAAGGGAGTTCTTGACCCTGCCAGCCATGGTATGATGATCAAGCAGAGACTGATGGTAATGGTGAAAGAATGGTGAAAGAAGTGGTAGTGATGGATACAATAGTCTGCTGTACTGTGGTGGTGGTGGTGGTGGTGGTAAGATGGAACAATTAAAAATATAGCCAATTTCAGCCACAATGCTGAATATTCATTTTGCTACAGATCACCTGTATTTGGCACAGTGGTATCCATCAAACACTTTTTCAATTTCTCAGCAGGGGCCCGCTATTTGTTGTGGAAAAAGAAATTAACTTTTCTTTTTGGTTGCTAGTTTAGAGCTGATTCCAGTGTGGGCAGAAGCAGATTAGCACTGGAGACCAGGGGCTAATGATAACACCTTAACTCATTCCATGCTGTAGCTCAAACAACATATCACAGATGATTTTACAGATGGTGACAGTGGGGCTCATGGACTGCATACACTCCAACCATTTTTTGTTCCCCCTCCAGCCTCTCACAGACCTTTGAAAATCTGCAATACCTCTAAGAAAGATACTTTTGGGAGAGCAGGAAATAGCTCCCAAAGGGTGAGTTACTGCTCTCCATGAGAGACAAATATGTGCATTTACCTCCTCAAACCACAACAAAAGCACCCCCTGGTCACTTTCAGGGTAGATTTATGCCTAAATTTCATTCAATTTTGGAGTGCTACAGTCTGCTTAGGAAATGTGATGACTAAATCTGGATCCCATTTCCACTGTTCCTCCTTTCAGAAATAAAATAAATAAATAAATGATGATGATGATGATGATACCTGGGAGATGCCTTTATCAATTTTGGTTGCATTTCTTTCCCCCTGAAATAATACTACTTGTCACTATGTGTACTAACACGATGAACAGGAAGCTGCATTTGGCCACTGGTAATAATTCAGAAGTATTCAGCATACACGAAAAGTAGGAAGACAGGAATGTCTGACAAAGTTGGTAAAGGAAGAGTCATGGCCATAGGTAGAGGTGGAATGGGAAGCCAAAACTAATATCCAAACATTCCATGCTGTCTTGGTCCTGGGCATCTAAAGCACTAACCTCTAATATATTTGTGTTCTTCTATATATTGCCAGGATAATTGAGGCAAAGATTCTGCCATAATTCTGTGTGTCCATGTCTGTGTCAGTGTCGGTTTTGTTGTCTGTGTGTTTCTTGCATAAATATGGGAAAATTATGCCAATATACTGGCAAGGACAAAGAGGCATATTGTAACATTCCTAGGTAGATGAAAAACTGGGAAATCAAACTGAAGTGAATGGTGCCAAACTTGAGATGACCCAGGCCAGGAGTATTATGATACACCACCACATTGTGGAGGGATTATTAGTATGTCTATTTCCAATTACATGGCAGCCACTTATGTGTGGGAACTTGTTTTGGTAATGGTTATCTCATATGTGTTTCAGAAGAACTGAAAAGAAAAAAAGGTATTTTTCCCATGGTGCGGACCTCTTTCCCCATTAAGTGTGTGTGTGTGTGTGTGTGTGTGTTTGCCTTCAAGCTATCTCTTGACTTACAGCAACCCCATAAATTTCACAGGGTTTTCTTAGGCAAGGAATACTCAGAAGTAGTTTTGCCAGTTCCTTTCTCTGAAATACAGCCCACAGCATGTGGTATTCCTTAGCAGTTTCCCAACCAACTACTAACTAGTGTTGACCCTGCTTAGTTTCCAAGATAAGACAAGTTCTGATGCTTTTCAGGTATTTAGGCCAGCCATCCCCACTACGCAAAAATGATAATAATCCCTAAATCTGAACTCTCTAGCAATATATTAAGCAGCAAGGAAAGGTGTGGGAGGGGGGAGGAAGAAAAATTATGTGCTCTTTTTCTTGCTTCTTCTCACCTTCTTTCCTGCTACAGTGTAGAAAGAACTACAAGACTGCTGTGCAAACAATGGAAGTCTTCTTATGGGGACCAGATGCACAGTGTCTCAGTATACTTGTGAGCTTTTACCCTTGTTTCCAAAAGTAGTTATGGTTTACATGGTCAAACTGCAGTGGAATTTACATAAGCAGTGTGTATTTGTCTACTAACTGAAAAAGTGAGAAATCTCTTTATGGATTTTCTAATGCTGAACCACCAACAAGCAAAACAAACTATTTTACTAAGTAGATTCTCTTTACACTGTATTTGGAAATCTTACAGAAAAAAAAAATCCAGTGGATTTTATTTCATGGTAAAATACTTATAATTGCAGCTATTAATCATTTAATGTGGATGATATAAGTAAAAGAGCAGCATTGTTCCCCATCCCAAATTAAGAAGGTGCTTATTTTGAAGCTATACAACTGTTGTGACATTAACAAAGAACCTTCAAGTTGTTTCTCTTTCATCTTCAGATTTAGCAAGACATTCAGGATGAACAATTCGTATCCCGTGGTCACATTTCCCCCTTAGATTAGCTTCTAATTTTCAAGCAGAGATGTTACCTATTTCTTATTATGGAAAACAATCAGGGATTCTGATTACAATGCAATGGTACAGCAATATTTCATACAGGGATCATTTCCTGCAGATGTTTTGGATTATTTTTCTGTTTACTCAGCCATAGCAATGAGTCCAGAGTTAGTCGCATAACGTGATGCAAGTCAAGATCTCTTGTGTGCAGCACAAATAATTTGCTGTGGTGTCAGAAAGAACTCAAGGTTAAATTTATAGTTGTATGAATGCCTGAGCCTCTTACATTAAACAAAGCAAAACCATTTATCTTTAGTTTTATTTGTTGTCTAATAAAATGGTATGTTCCTTGTTAGAATTACTGTGTCTTGTAGTAAATTACTACTACAGGCATTAAGCAATAACACAGTGACCTAGTGCATTTTTATTACTGTTAATCTCTTAAATTTATTTGTTTGTTTATTTAGAGGTATAATGGTCACATAATACATTTGAATAAGTATATGAAAATTGCTTAACATTTACTTGTACGGGCACATTGTGTATATTTTCCATGTGCTTGTGCAAGCACTTTGTATGCATGCAATGCATTTAATAAACTTTAATGTGTCAGACAACATATAACTGTATACATGTACACTAATTACCTTGTGTCCTACAAGTATATTTGTCCATATTGTGGAATCATATAACCACAAAAAAGACCACAAAGGCTGTCCAGTCCCATTCGTCGGTACTACTTCAACTCCCTTTTTCACATGCGATCTTTGAAAAATGTCTGTACTATTTTGTATAGTACCCATGAAAATGCGAAAAGGAAAGTTAAAACAAGAACTGTAGAACTTTTCTATCAAGTTTAAAGAAACATAATTTGGAACTGCATCATGTGGGTCCTAATATTATAATATCAACAATATATGGTAATTTTTAAGCTTTCTCTTATTTGGTGTAATGTATTTGACATAATGTTTCTTTAGACTCAGAGTTCCATTTCTATCTTTTTGTCCCAGGCATTTCGTCCCCACTTTGATAACTGCCTTGTCTATTATCATCTTTATGAAACACACTATAAGTGAGCATGGGATTGACCCCACTTGGATTTTAGATACCTGATTAAAAGGATGCAAAACCTGTTAATTAGTGCTGAACTGTGGAAGAATCTTAATTCTCCTGTCCTATGAACGAGTAGAAATTGTGTATTGAGTAGGCTATCCCATATGGACTTATATTTAATGTATAACAATAGAAGAAAATGTGTGTCCATATTTGTCTCTTTCCTCATTAGGGCTCCAAGGCTATGAAACCTAAACACCCGAAATTAGACATAGTTCCCAAGAGGTCCCAAGAGTGTCTTTCTTAGGCTTCTTAAAATGGATTGACTTTTGTTAACTGAATGGTTTGTTTAGCCTGTAGCACCATCTTTGTTTATAAAGCCAGCATCACATAGCAATTTGGATTTTGGACCAGGACTCTTGAGAATCAAATCTACTTGACCTTGGGCAAGGCATATTATCAGCCGCAAAGCATGGCAAGGACAAACATCCTCTGAAGAAATTTTGCCAACAAAACCCCGTGATAGGTTCACCTTAGAGTATGCATAATTTAGAAACGACTTGAAGGCACACCTCAACAACCATCTTCATTCAGTGGGTGGCAAACTTTCCAATGCAAGAATAAAATTAGGTGACAACCACATAGTGTTCATATATGCAACACCATGCTATCTTTGTACTTCAAATTGTTCCAGATTCTAGATTATTCTGTTTTGATTATTATGGTATACCATGCTGATACTCTCTCTCTCCTTCTCTCTCTCTCTCTCTCTCTCTCTCTCTATATATATATCATATATATTGCAACAACATATTCCTTCATGGTCAGCTCTAGAGAGCAGAGGAGAAAGATGAGAGTAAGTATACATGGTGGTTGTTCAGTGAACAAAAACTGGAGCAAAGAGGTCAAAATCAAGTATTTGTTATTGTCTTTTTTTCTTCTTCTTTTTGGTTTGGTACAATCATTCACCTACAGCTGCCCTTACGATGCTGTCAGGATGTTTTAAAACTTCACGCTTCAAGGCCATGTCAATCTTGACATAGGCTGGAAGTAGGATGCCTCAGGGTAGCCTGGAAGCAGAGAGAAAGTGGCAGTGGATACATGTGCGAAAGCAGACAGAAAAACTAAACAGGGTTGAGTAGTACATTGTAGGGAGCAAGGTGATTACTCAGGGCATCAGAGACAAAACATGCAAACAGTTGCAGAATTTGGACTAGCCTTAAGAAATATGTGGGCATATACTCTGCCAGCAAAGAAAAAAAGGACAGTGTTTCGAAAGAAGATATTGTTGTCTACTCTTGTTTTTAACATTGCAGGGCTGGCCTAAGATTTTCTGGTGTTCTGTGCAAATTAACATTTGCTGTCTCTGTCAATCCCTATGATGTCTTATACATATAACCATTATTTTCATGTTTCCAGTTTAAATATCTGTCACTTTATTTACTTTGCCCCTTTTATAACTGTGTCTGTGCAGAGGCAGCTGGTGGAAATCAGAAAGTTGACAGTCATAGCTAAAAATTAAGCAGTATGATCCAGCTGATTGTTAGACACGGAAGATGGTCACTAGTGTGTAAAATAAGTCATATGAAGAAGGCTTGAAAATTGAAGGAAGAGGAGATTGAAGAAGGCCATGATACTTTGAATACTTGAAGGGTTATCCAGCAGAAGGAAATGATGTCTTGTTCTATGCTACATCTAAGAGCATAGGGTGATTATCCTGGGCAATTATCAAGAGAAACATCTTAATGGCAAATGCACTTCAAGAAAGGAATCAAAGTGCATTCTCCTTAGCTGTTTGAAGTAGATGGACAGACTTCAGTTGTGGATGAGCTAGATCAGAGTTTTCTACATCAAAAGGGTGGATCAAACTAGATCGTAGCAGTTGTGTACTGCTAAATGACTTAATTTAGAATCGTGGAAGAGAGGGCCACTTTGGTTTAGAGTGCTGATAAATACTGCACTTTGGCTCAGATCTAAAGTGAATATTTGCTTTGGTTTGTTTTCTTAACTTTCTAACATCTCCCCACTGACTATCAATCAACAGATGTTTATAGCTTTCATATTTTTCAGAATTGGATAACAAATTGAGGCATGGCAACCCAGTCTGAAGAAATGAAGCTTGACAAATTTCAGACATTGGCTAAAAGGTTTCTTTTTGTGCTATGAAGGTTTAAATTCTTCTGCATTACTGCAAAAAAATATCTTCCAGAACACTGGACATTTGAATACCAGCATAAAACTGTGTGGAAGTCTCTCTGCTCTCTTATTCTTTCTGACAGAGTTTCCTTACTGTCAGGAAAACCATTTTTCCCAACTGGGAAACTGAATACAGGAAGAATACTGCACAACAAAATTTGGGAGAAAACTATAGCAATTATTCATGCTTATAAGTGAGATTGAGATAATAAAGGATTTACATCCCCGTCTGCCCTGGCCTGATTTTGTGCCAGCAGTGTGGCAGCATCCACAGGCAGGAAGGGGCTTGGAGCTGGAACAACTTGGCTCCTTCAGTGCCTCATCAGTTCTCTATTCAGGAGATCTTAATCAGCATAGCAATTGTACTTTCAGGTTACCTTGTCAACAGAACTCTGAAATCATCCAGCAGTAGAAAAATTTGCCAGCAGAAGAGTGTTTCTGCAAACCAAAAATATTTATGCATAGCCCTAACCCCCTAAAGCATAATTGACCTCGTTGTATAGGGGTGTGCTGCTACCTTATATGTGCGTGGGGTGTGTTTGGATGTACACTTATGATTTATATTGCAATTGTCATTGCCTATTAACAGTAACATTTGACAGATTAAGTTATCCTCTGCAGTTGGAGCAACTCCATGCTACTGTGTGGCAGAAAAAGGGCACTTCAGACTCTAGTCAGCTGGGCACAGTCAGTTTTGTTGCTTTGTGTTCTGTGTTGCTGCTTCATTAGCCTTCATGTGCATAATTAATGCCAATTATTCTTGACTGTGCTATAAACAAGCCATAGAGTATGAATCATCGGTCATTTGTTACTAATGGTGAACAGCTGCTTCCATACAAAATAAGGTACAACTTCCAATGACAATGAATTTGGAAATCCTGCTGAGCTTTTATCTACAGGCACAAGCTGTCTTTTTTTCAAAGCTAAGGCACTTCAGATAGCCAGGGCTATGATCCTAGAAAGGATATGTGTATGTGTGAGAGAAATGCATATCTAGCTGGAAATGCCTTTGATGTTTCTACTATAGTTGCTTAAAAGGCTGAACACTCAAGCTACTCATGAGCTAAAGGCAGCTTGCCTGTTCAGCCATACAAGCAGCAATAGTATAGTAGCAGACATCCTCAGCTGCATGTGCAGACACACACACTCTCCACAATCTTGTAAAATTGTGGCTCACATAATTTCACCTCTAGGTCAGTAACAAACTAGGAAAACTGTATATGTTTGTGTGTGTGTGTGATCTGTAAATTCCAACATTTATTCCAAGTTCATCAAGTACTTTCAGAAGGTAATTTTGAAAGGCAGTTGAAATGGTGTGTGTGTTATTGGATGGGGGTGGTATATGAGACAACAAAAAAAGAAGTGTTATCTCCAAGTGTGGTTAACCATGGAACACTTGGGCTATGCATGTCTGTGAGACTTAAGGATACTAACGGGAGTACATTGAAAGAGAGTTTAATTGGTGTTAAAATTTGTACATTAAAATGAAACAAATATTTTCAAGCGATTTTCCCAGCATAAAGTAATACATATACTATTCGATCAAGGATAATTATATATTGTAATTGTCACTTTCATCATGTAAACATTTTATTCTAGTTTTTTTTAAAAAAAAACACTTCTAGAAGGCACGACTTTTTTAAAAAAACAAACAAACCAAGCAAAAGGACAAACAAAAATGTTGATCTTCATACCAGCTGGAGTTGTTCTGTTGAGCCTGATATTCCAGATGATAAATGATGCTGGGATTCACAAGAGGAATGAATCAAATGTTTAAATAAAATGTCAAGCAATGCAAAAATATCAGCTGTTCCACATTTACCAGATTGTAAAATGGACTTAAATTTCATATCTGGTTGAGATTCAATTTCACAGTCATTAATGATTGAACATCACTCCCAAAACCACCTTTTCAGCATGGAAGTCTCCCAACCAAAGGGTTTCTGAGAGGCACTACATATTGGGTCACTGGGAAATGACACCTGCACAGCTTTGCTGGTGACAGAGCACACCTGAGACAAGCAGTTGTGGTGGGACCCTGGAAGGTATCTCCAACTGCCTATTCTTGAGATGCCCTAAAGATCTGGACAGTACTGTAGGTGTCACTTCCCAGTGACCTAGTGTACCCTAATCCTTGGGAACTCTTTGGTTGGGGGATGGACAGGCTGAAAAGGAGTTTTGGGGAGGGGGTGTGGCATCATCAGACGTAATTATAACAGCAGAGCTCCATCATCATAGGCCCTTTCCGCACAGAATTTGCCATGCGAAAGGGCGCCTGGAGCGTTGCACGATTGTGACGAGTGATCTGCATGATGCACTCACAATTGCGTGACGCTCCAGGGGCTGGCAGGCACCGATCGCACACCTTTTCATTTTCGTCTGGAAGCCAAAAATGGTGTGCAATCGCACATTGCTCCTGGGCCCCACGCGCACTTACCTGGCATGCAGAACTTCCGGAGCTGCGCCAGTCACGCTTCCTGCCCCAGTGCCGCCTGGGAAACTCCCAGGCTGCACTGCGGAAGGAAGAGACAGGGTCTCGTGCGAGCAGACAGCTCATGTGGAGCTGAAGCAGCAGGGACATGAGATCCTCTTGCCAGAGGCTGCTCACGTGATCCCTGCACTCCAGCAGCGGAAAAAAGTAAGGTGTGGAAAAGGCCATAGTTAAGCCTGATGCTGCAGAACTTCACCCACACTTTTTTACTCAGTACTTGAAATACCAATGAGGAGATTAAAGAAGAGTACATTGCAAAATGCAATTGATTTCAAGTTAAGCAAAGGACAATACCATTTGCTACAAAAACATCTGGATCTTGTAAATGTGTAAATGTGAAGTTCAAAAATATTTTATTATTATTTCAGGTAATGTTTAAAATGCTTATTTCCTAATCAAATATTCTTAAAAGTGCACAGTAATATAACCAGGAAGTATCTGTGAAAAGCTATGAACAAACTAATCCAAAGAGATTATACTAATTAAAAACAGAGCAAATATATTTTATATTATCTGTGTAATGTTATTGTTATAAAAACAAAAAAAATAAAAAAGAGGCCGTATTTCTTTTGGGGGTCAAAAGGCCATTTGAGAGTAATATAGTAGAATGTTACATTTGATCCAGGTTTGTCAAAATGTGAAGCACAATTTTCACATTCATAATTGAGTTCACAGACTAAGACTGAATGTTAATGAAGCCTGAGCTATTCAAAACTGTTGATAAATGTTAGGTTGAGGGTTGAATGTAGGAAATTAACTAAAATAAAATGACATGTAACAAGATCGTAAGGAATTTGAGGCAGAGGTCTGTCTCAATACACATTTTACACAGCCCATAGTTTAATAAGGTATAAATGAAATATTAGAATTAAGGTATAAATAAAATATTGGAATTAAAATAGTAATTCATTTATATTCCACTGATACATTCTACAAATATTTTATTAGCTACATATGAATATGCAGTGAGGGTACAATTAGATCACTCCAAATAGTTTAGGCTACAAAAATGTTTACATTAAATATTGTCACATCATATCAAAAAAAAAAGGTATTCGAAATTGATATTTCAAATATTTAGAATAATATTTAGAACGAGGCTGCTTTTGTTGATTTGACTGGATTGTCTTTGATGGAATGTGATGGAGAAACATTCAATGATTTCTTAGCAGGAGAACCTTTGGTGTTTGCTACTAATAATATTGAATTAAGTATAATTTATAGATCTGATCTTGTCTCTGTGCCAGTACAAGCACTGTATGATGTGAGATTCATTGAGAAAGGTAATTCTTCCAGTTAACTGTTCACTGCTCAAGCTGACTCTGAATATCCTAGGGTGCTAGGAAAATATGTCCTACTAAGATAGCCATCTATCTGAAGGCATCTTGTCCTTCAAGGACAGTCCGCTCTAACCCAACTCAAAAAACAAAGAAGAGAGTGTAGGCGCCCTGGAAATGGCCATTAGGAATTAGCACTAAGACATCCAACTGAGTAGGTCTCCCCTGCTATGGTAAGATGTATATTATTTCTCTTTAAATAATTTTAATGATTTCTAAATTTGCAGATGTGTAAAAAGTTACATTTGTCTAGACATAAATTAGCAAATGATTATTTTTTTCAAATGTCTATTTTTTTTTTCATGGGCTTTGGTGATGAGTAGGTTGCTAGCCAAGACATGTTGGCCAAGACCTGAACAAAAGAACCCAGAATGGAAAACATGGGACTTCTGGTCCCTTTCAATGCTTCCAGTTCCTAAGCTTACAGCCTAGCTACAGCTTACTGACCCAGCTCATGCTCTTCTACATTCTCATCCTGAGAATGTTACCACCGTGTACTGGCCTGGCCTTTGGTGAACCAAAGATATCATTTTGATATCACAATTTTGCCCTACTCTGCCACTAGCCAAGTGTTTAGGCCACCGAACAAGTGTGAAGCTAGGCATGGCTACTATTTGCTGCTCACACCAAACCAAGCCAGAGATTGCCAGATCTGCTTTAGGGGACCTCCCGAAACAAACACCCTCATTAGCAGTGCGCGATAAACAAAGAGACCCTCTGCCCTGAGAGGGCACCCTGGCGAGCTGAGTGCTTAACTGCCGAGCTAGCCGCATTTACATACCAGCCATACTATTGTCAATTCAGAACATAACTCAATCATGTAAATTCTGACCTTTCGGCGGCATTGTCTCCAACCCAAAACTTATTGTTTGCGTCCAAGACCAGACTAGCCTACAGTCGTTCTTTCCCTGATAAAAACCCCCAGTTCTGAGAGCCCTTTGGAACTCTCACTGGATCGCTTTGGACTTCTACACTGTCTTGCTGCCGCTCGGTTCAGCGAATTCCCCTCGGCTGCCACGCCGGTTTTCCTCTTCTACAATCGGCTTCCTCAGGACTGCAGGAAAGGTGGCATATCACCCATTCCCCTTGAACTCTATTTTCCTTTTCTAGTTAGGAGTGTGGTTGTGTTGTTCTTGATATTGTTAAATGAATCTTATTGCTATTTTGAACTGCCTGACTGCACACTGACCTGACGCTGTAGACATAGGGTAAAAGATCCCTGCTAAGTTACCCTGCCTCTCGTTAGCTAAGAGAGTGCTCCAGCTAATTTCCCCATCTTTGCTTGGTTTAGTTTGTTGTTTGGGCGCCCCTCCCGGGACCCCCAATTCACAGGGTAACAAGAAAGGCTTAGGAACAAGAGCAGCTAAAACTTTATTGTACAGAAATAAACAAAAATAAAAAATCCCTATTTATAAAGCAATTTCATTGGAATAATTTAAAGCATATTCAATCATAATTTAAAAGATAAGAAGCCTTGTCTGCCACACTGAAAACACTCTTCTGTCACATATTTGAAGAATCAAAGTCCTGCCTAAATACAAAGGTATTCGCTTGGTGGACAGAACAAAGAGGAGTGCTAATAGAACCTCTCATGGGATGGAGTTTCACAGCTTGGGAGCAACTACTGAGAATGTTATTTTCCACGTTCTCACCAAACATTTCTGTGACAATGGTGGCACCAAGAGAAAGTCCTTAGCTGAACATCTTAAAACTCAGGCAGGCTCATATAGAGAGATATGATCTTTAAAACAAACTGAACCCAAACAGGTCTTACATTTATAGGTATAAGTTTTAGGGTTTTTGAGTATTCTGTCACTCCTTTTATGAATTTTTTGTTTTGTTATATATTATTATTACTTGTTACTTAGATATGTAGATACATGTCATTTAGACCTGTGTAATGCTTGAACTTACACACACACACACACACACACACACACACATTAAAATATCATTGTTCCAAGATTTTGGAATGTGGCTCATGGTTTGGTTCTGGCATCTTTGTGAACTTTTGTTTTTGTTTTTTTCTTTTGTTTTAATTATGATTTTAATGATTAAAATCATTCTATTGACTCAGCCTTAGTTTTCCATGTATGGGATGATATATAAATATTTTAATAAAGTAATAAAACCAAACAAAACCAAAGTAGTTAAAAAAAAAACATTGTCAATTTTCCAGATCCCTTTCACCTGCAGCAAAACAACTCGATAAATTTTGTGGTGAGTGGAGAAGGAAAAGTAATTGTGATGGTTTTGGCCTCAGGCGTCCTGTTTGCCTTCCTGAATCTTTTCACAATAGTCTTGCCCGACAGTTTCCATCAACAGTGAAGTGCACAAAGACCAATGGGGCAAATCGAGTGAATGCAAGAACTTCCAATTTTCTTTCACTCACTATGGTTGCTATAAGAAAGATCAGAGCTTGTCAGCACAATACAGTAAAGTTTATACACCCAGCCTGAAATAATCTACCACAGATTAAAATAAGTGGATTTTCTCTCTCTCTCTCTCTCCAAATAGTTTAGAACACATTAAACTCTACCTTCATATTCTCACTTAAACTGTGCCCAGGTTTAGTCCTTTACTTTGTTCTATATACACGGAAGGCTTCCACTCTTCATATCGCAGGAAAAAAAAAATCTAAAACTGAAATTAGTCCTGAGAACAAAGGCACTGCAGACTCATTTGTTTGCATATATTTCACATAAATAGAAAGTGGATTGCCATCCAACAGTGTGGTCAAAGAAAGAATTATTATCACAGGTCAGCTTTAGTGAGGTGGATTTAGGGCCTTTCTGCACTACACTGTTATAGTGCTATTATTGCACTTTTAACATCCTGTGGAATTCTGGGGTTTGTAGTTGACTGAGGCCAAAGAGCTCTTTGGCTGAGAATTCTAAAGGCTCCTCCCTAAACTGCACACCCCAGGATTCCATAGGATGTTAAAAGTGGAACAATAGCACTATAACAGTGTAGTGCAGAAAGGACCTTCCTCTCATTCTCAATACTGTGTGCATTGATTAAAACTGGAGTGGGGGGTGAGGGCTTATAACACCCTAGGAAATGCTCCTCCTCCTGCTTATACCATGGGCTGTTGGTTGCAGAAAATGGATTAATCGATTGAAAGTTACAAGAAGGGCTTGTCCTAATTTGCAAAAGCATAACTTGTGAGTAGACCTTAAATCAGGTCTGATTTGAATATTCAGCAAAAACATACAGTAAAAAAACTTTCACAAATGTACATCAGAAAGTGGCACAGGGATCACAGTGGAAAGCTATCCCCTCCTGTTAAGAAATTCTGCTTGTGGAAAGCCAAACTGACAGGGGGAAAAGTCTAGCCATCCACTTAATGCATTCACCTCCTGCATTTATGCACAGATTTTTTTTTACCCCCCCCCAAAACATGTTGCATCATTCCTCTATGAAATCCTCCAACTGTTTTTCTAATCTTCTCAAGGAAGCATGGCTATGTCAATATAATTATTTCAAATATAGTGCTAGTAATCTCACCTTCTCTCACCAGGAAACAGGAGAGATAAAACAAATCACTTGAAAACTATTATGCTGAATTCTCTGTGTTTAAAATGTGCTGTTATGCTTTGTAACAGTGCATATTATAGCTCTGGCATAACATGGCTTTTAATTGGCAAGGGCATTGTGCCAGAAGCTTGGATTTTGCCTCTATAAGGTTCCAAGTGACAGCCTTCTAAAATGGTATGAGCAGTTTCCTTCCCAGAAATGAAACATTCAGCTAATTCCTTATGTTCCAGTGTGTCCGCCTGCTGATTATAGTGGAGCTTAGCTGTGAAGCTGTGAAAAAAAAATGTACTACTTCTATTGCACTGCTCAAAACATCATTTAATTCTATATGCGTGTTATAATTCTGTATTTGCTTGGATGGTACTCACATTTCCATCTTAAATGAGGATTCATTTGACAGAATGTTGTCATTCTTAAAACAAACCCTCATCTGTTTCAGGCAGACAATGATACAACAAGGTACAGACTCAGTTTTATTAACCTAGCTTCACAGTAATATAGACAGATGGTTTGGGGTAGGGGTGGGAATCAATGTATTCTTCTGAAACAGTTTTCAAAACAGTATAGACTTACTGAGGTTCTTCTTAGCAGAAAAACTTTTAGTGAGAAAAAAATATGTCCAAGTAATTTATCAAACAGAACAGTGTGGAAAAAATGGTTAAATATGACTATGGACGAAGATGAAAGTTGAAAAAGGACACATTACCCTTTGTGCTGTGATGAACCTTTTGTCTCATTGGAATAGGAATGGATTGTGTTAAATGGATTACACTTTTAGTATTTGATGTATCAGATTTTGAATTGATTATGAGTAAAGGTGAGATTGGAGCTATCTTTTTTAGAGGGGATTGCTATGTGTTTTCCCATTTTGTAAACCTTCCATTCCATAGTTCTTTTATCTACTCAGACTATATATATATATATGGAATGTTGTATTCCAAGGTAAACGGAACATCCTTTGAGATAAGTGAAAATGCACACTTTGAAAGTAATCCCAGGTATACGGATTAAAAAGATAAGTTGAAGCTTCATTTCCGTTATCTTATCACATCGTTGCTCCCTCACAGGAGCTGAAATGATAAATACACTATACAAGAATGGCACATGGCAGACACACTAATCAAGGCAGGACCTCTCTCAGACAGATGATAGCAGAAACCAGTCAAGGAGAATCTGTCTTTACTTCCCTGCTAGGAATGGGTTCTTCTTCCAAAAACCAGAGGGGTTTATGCAGAAAACCAACAATGAGTGCATTTCACAATGGGTAAAATCAGAGCATGGACAAAGGCTAAATTATGGGTGCTAAAGGAAAGCATCTTTGGATATACTGTCTGAACGTAACTGAGCCATCTTCTAAAGCCTTGCCTCTTCACTGCATTCAGGTGCTGCTTCTAACTGGACTTTCCATAAGGAAGTTTGCTATATGAAACTCTATTCATTATAATGGTGTTAGAAAGTATTGCCACAAAATCTTGATTTAATTTTTCTTTTTTGTTCTGCAAAACAATAGTAATAGTCCATGGAGACATCTATTACCAAGCTGATATTATCTGCTGTGCATTTTTATCCATTGACTTTATGCCTCCTTAAGCCTCTCAAATGAAAGAACTATTGTGTGTTGTTATTTTTTTTAGTTTCGTTGGATAAAATAAATTTGAGCGCATGCTAAATGAACTTCAATAGCCGTAGTTTTGATTTAAACCTGTTTTATTATCAATTTTGCCTTGACTTTCTTTCTTTTCTTTTCTTTTTTTAAAATCCTTCTTGTAGGAAATTGAGCCCAGGGACTCAGTTTCAAAATTACTGATTTTAATATAAACATTTGGAAAATGAACACAATTGTGTCCGTGAAATGTATAACTGGATTGCATTTTATGTTTTATTTACATCTTTATGTCTACATATATTAAAAACAGGGGAATGCATCTGTTCAAGCCAAGTTATACAATTCAAACTAAATGCAATGTGCATTTTTGTCTTTTGTCTTAAGTACTCCGACATGTACCATCCTTACAAGTAATTATCTGCTTTTCTTGGTTGTTCTATGTATCTATTCATAGTTCTGTTTACATAAAGAATTTCTCCTGGGGCATTTAGTTCTATCAGAAAAAAATCATCAATTTTTCTGTGTAATCCAGCTGCATATGAAGTGAGATATGGCACGCAGATCTGTAGAAATGCAAGAGCCACCAAAGTGTGAATATAAATCACCTTGAAAGTCTAATGTAATATCACAGTTTGCCTAAAATGATATCAGCTGTCATCTTTTGGTTCAGAATTTATTTCTTACTCTCATAGGTCAAAATTAAATTATATGCTAAGATTATTATTAGTTATAAATGAAGACAAGGTGCAAAATTAAGATGGGGGGAGTATGCTTGTTAATAATGTATGTAAAAAAACCTATTAGCAGCACATGAGATGGCCAAATATGTGGTGCAAGATGTTGTGAACTGTAAGAATATGGCTATTAATGGAGTTCGTCTGTATATGTGACGGAAAGTTATATATGCATCTGCATTGGGATTTTCTTGGCAACTTGTACTATTTTAGTTACTTCCTTTGGATTTATTAACCTTTATGTTCTAAAGTACTAAAATCAATGCATGCAGTGTTCATTTCTTCAGTAGGACTGTTAGTATACATCTAAAAGAAAAAAAAATCATAGCAAAACAATTAGTTTTCTTAAACTTATTTGGATTAGCCAACATCTTTTTTCCAAACTATATTATGCCAGAAGACTAACAATAATTTTAAATTCTCAGATGCCTATCATATTCTTCTTCCAAACACCTTGCAGCAACAGATATCTGGATCTCAAGCAGACTATGAAGATAACCAGTTACACCAAGGCAGAGAAGCAAGACACTGTGTTATGAGTTAAATGGAATGGCCACAAGTTTGGCACCAATACAACAGCTATCCATTAGCTACAATCATGTATAACTCTCCTCTAGTAAACAATGTGAAGGAAAACATAGAAGCAAGGCATCATGCTGTGGGTGTCTGGTAAGCATCTGGCAAGGCTTGCTGCATAAAGCAGTCTGTGAGATGAGCCAAAATGGTCCACCAGAAGTGAGACAACCTACATCTGCCCAAACTTCAGGTCCCTCCCCAAATGTCTAGCAACTCCCAGGGCTTTCCTCTTCCCAATTTAACTCTTTCCCAATGTTCCCATTTGACTTTCTTACTTGCCTGTGGTGCTACAGCAGTGTGCGCAATCAGACTGATAGTAATAAAGCATGAAATAGAACAGTGTATAGGAAATCACTTGCAGCAGGGAGAAATTCCAAGGAAGGTGAAAAATCTATACTATGATAACATGGGGAAGACAATTCCTTCCCGGTCCCTGGAGGTGACTGGCTGCAGCCTGAAGATTCCCAGGGAAGTATGATGATGCAAAGGGCAGGAAGGTGGGACATGCTGAAAGCCTGGCTGAAAATGGCTGACATTAAATTTCCAAGCTTATATATAGTCCTAGCCAAGATCCTAGGAAGTCCCATGACACTTGCAGTTTCATAATAACTTCCCCTGAGACCTGGTCCAAAAATTGTACCAGATTTCATTCACAAGTGTCTATATTATCACGTGATTCAAGCCCAGGCTTACCCCTACTGGCCCTTCAGAGTGGCCTGGGAGCAATGCACAAAAGTCAAACATGAATTGTGTATTTTTGAGCAGAAAACAACATTTTCTGCTCAGGAAACAACATTTGCATAAAATAATACTTCTATGCAGAATACCATTTCCTGTACAGAAAATGGTGTTTCCTTAGAGAGAAAATGCTGGTTTCTGCACAAAACAACCATGTGAGAATTTTGCATAGAATGTCTTAAATTTTAATGTCTTGGCAATCCAGGATTCCTTTCATCAGGTTTTCTTGAAACTTCAGAAACACATTCTTCTACCTTGTTTTGAATATTTTCCAATATCCTTCGAATCCCTAAGTTATACTGGTATAAACTACCAACAGTAGTTTTGGCCACTGAGTGTTATCTTCTCTAGGAAAACAGCTTTTATCACTTGTGTGCTTGATATAAATATCTACTTCAGAAAACATTCATTTAAAAAGTAATGAACAGCCTCAAAGAAACTCTTAAGAAATTGCACTGTCTTCATGTGAACATAATATTAAATCAAAAGGAAGAAAATAATTTTCCAAGGTTATTTTGTCTTTAAGGAGTCTTGCATACTTAAACTCATTTTACTCTAATCTTTTAGAATACAGTTAATTTTGTACTTTTTTTTTTTTTAAGGAGAGAGAAGATGGGCTATTTGTTCATGGGCTAATGAAACAAGGTTGGGAATATTCATCAAGAACGCATATTAGTACTGCAAGTTAAAGAATAATATCTGCTTCTTTAAAATTCTAAACAGGCAGAAATCATAGCAAGGTAAGTTCTCAGAAACAGAAAGTTACATGGATTGTTCAATATGTTGAAGCAGTTACAAAATATCAACATATTGCAACATTGTTTATTTCATAAACCATGTATTGAGATCATTCAAGGGAAATATGACATATGTGCAATAATTTATGTGATAAGACTTAGTGGAAAACACATTAATGTTATTAAGTCTATAATATTTTATCCACAACCTAAAGAAAGGAAATTGAGTACTACATCCATGCCAGTTGGATTAAAACGCTAAGATGAACTCACTGAAGTAAAATTTGTCATGGCTATTTATCAACTGCTGCAAGACTGAGGTTTTAAAAGATCGTAACACATCATGATGAACCTCAATATTTAGCTTCCACATTATTTCACTGCCTAAGGAAATATCACTCTGCTTTCTGAATCTATTCAGTGAAAGAGTGGAGACAGGAAGCCACACATGTCTAATTTCTCTCAGGATAACAAACCATTTATCTTTATTTCTAAACTAAAAGAGAATGAGCAGTCCCAATCTGAAGAAACTTCAACAAGAACAAAAAAGCATACTTGCTGAACTACCAGGGGAAAAAGACACCTGACACAAGAGATCGGGTTGAATTTTGTTTTATTGACCTATTAACTTATTATTGTGTTAAAACTTTTGTGAGAAGCAAGAGCGGGATCAACCTGGTCTGGGGCCAACTGAGGCAGACGGTTCCACCAGCTCTCCTGCCTAGCTTCTCCTTGACAAACACTAGAGCTGACTGCAGATATCAAAAAGGAAGCAGAAGGGTGGTCAGGATCTATAAACCCTTTGGCTCCACTCCTTTATACTCAGCATTGTGGCGTAGTGAGTCACAATCTTTAACTCCAGTTGCATAGGGACAGGGGGGTGATAGAGAAGTTCGCCCTGGGCGGTGAAGTTTTTGGGGCGTCCCAGCTCGTAGCCACGCTCCCGCATGCTGTGGTCCCACCCCCATGTGCCACGGTCTCACCCACAGACAACGTGGCCCTGCCACATGCACCATGGACTTACCCCCCCTTCATGCACTCCAAGCTCAGCCACTGCTTCACTCCCTGATCTACTCCCTTCTGCGCTCCACAAATTCAACTCCTCCTCCACAGCACTGCATGCAATGCAGGTCCAGAGCCATTATTTGAAAAAAAAGTAATAGTTATTGTTATTATTCTAAGGCCTTATAAATTAGTTACAGATTGTTAATTCCAAAAGCTGTATCCTTTTGTGTTTTTCAAAAGCAGCTAACACCGACATATTTATTTACTCTTGGAACTTAGTAGTAAGGATAAATAGATACTAAAGATGCTGGATGGGACCATAAAGTACAATATTTTTTGTATTATTTTAATGCTGTTTTTATCTGAAATACTTTGTAATGGCCTTGGCTATACAAATAAAGATTTATTATTATTATTATTTACTCTCCTCCCACCCACCTATATTGAATTCTACAATCAATGGCCTCTGGAACAAAACCACTTTCTTCTCATCAGCACCTCAATGCCACAACAGAGCACAAAGCAGCAGGAAAAGACATATCACGAGTGACCACTGAAAAAATGTGATCTTCTTCCACCATTTAGAGGCTTGATCTCCAAAAACATAAAAGCAACTAAATGTTAGTTATACTGCAAAAGTAGTGAATGCTTTGTTAAGTTACAAATATGTTATTTTTCATGGCTATAGGCTTTTTCTGAGTGATTTATCCATACGTGTGTTTTGTTTTATACTTCAAATGGTATTTACAAGAAATAGTGTTTGATTTTTAATATATTATCTCCACATTTTATGGCGTTATATCAGTGAACATAGAAATTTAACCTGAAAATAAATATTTTACTAAATGCATATTTTTATAACGCTAGCTTTTGAGTAGTTGCTCTCAGCCTATGGAACTGCCCTTGAAAGGAGCTAAGGCTGTTTCCCCTTTTGTCCTTCTGATGATGGGCAAAAACCTTATACCGGGGGCTTTGAACACTTGACTGTAAGCTGTGACAGGGATTTATTTTTTATACAGTTTGGTACTTTTTTAATGATTTTTTTTAAACTACTTTTTAATTCAATAACATTGCTATATAATTTAAGTGTGTTAAACATTATGAAACATTATGTCAGCTACTTAGTTTAACTGAATAGCCTATACCAGATGACCATCTCAAACCTAATGGAAACCCGTATTCTGATCACCGGCAGAATGGACCTCCTTCCCCCCATGCAGCTGATGCCCATTAAAGTGTGTGTGTTTGTGTGTGTGTGAGTGTGTTATAATTGTTGCAAAGTGACAGTTACTAGATTTACCCATCTGTAATGGCTCTGTTAAGTATACTTAACTAAGGATGATATAAAATAGTCACTTATAATTTTTCACTGCTTATTTACAGCTGTTTTTAATCTTGTTGTGAACCACTTTTACCTCAGTTCTGTGAAGAAGATGGGATAGAAGTCAAATAAATAAACAATCAAATGCATCTTGAAGTTCTTATAGTCATATATCAGAGTCCGAGTTTGGCAAAAAGGTGGGGTTTAAATGCAGTGATTCATGACGTATGGTATAAATGCATACAGCAGGTCAGCTGCCTATATTGATAGCAACTGAGATCTTTCTGTCTGCCTCTCTTTCTGGAAAAAAAACTTTTGAAAATCAACATGAGAATAAGATGAATAATGGGATTCTTTGATGTCTAGCATGAATTCAAATGATCAAACATATATTGGTGGTTTGGGACGTCTAGCTAGTGGTGTTGAGGTTATAAAATGGGGTTCTTTAAAGACAGGTTCTCTGTGAGATAAAAATGTGGCATTTAAAAGCCTTTAAATAATGAGCTTCTTGCAGTTAGAGGTTGCCACAGCTAGACAGCAAAACAATTACATTTTGTGACAGATCACAGGGGAAAAAAATGGAACATTATTTAAACTGGTGTAAATTTGCAATTTTAGCACAGTGATTATTCCTTGTCATTTTAGAAAGGTCCCCCCCCCGCCCCGCTGTCATGTTTCCCTCTCTAATAAAACTGGCAGAACCTCTCATGATTACCTTTACTACAATTGCCCTATATGAAATCACTAACATGTAAGACATTTCAGGTTAGTGAACAGCTAATGTGTACAATAGATGCATTTTTTTTTTTTGCAGACCAGTCTAGGATACATTCACAATTTTATTACAAATAAAAAACTTTATGTCACTTTATAAAAAAAAATTGTCCCAACGTTCTTCTTATCACTAAGAATTTTCAAAAAAGTAGTCATGTTAGTCTCTTACAGCATAAAAGGTGCTGCTACATTCTTTTCTCTTTCTCATCCCTTCCTTCTTCTTATCCCTAAGGTTTATCTATTTAATTACTTTCATAGAAAAGATGATTAGCATTCTTATTTGTATTTATTTGTATCTATATATAATGGCTAAAAAAGCAAGGATGATTTACATTCACCAGTTATAATCTCCCTCTTGCTATCTCATTTCTACAGATTTGAATGAATCCCCTTGAAATGGTAATAATAATAATAATAATAAAAGAGATCACTATGCAAAAACTACTCAAACATACTGAAAATCATTTGTTTTCCCTTGAATTTTAAATGTAACAACAGGCCAATAGGATTATGTCCATCCAGATACATGCCTTATTTAGTTTAATGGAACTCACTATTGTTGAATACTGAAAATATAATATCTTCCTGCCAAGGGTTTAAAAGCTTTCTAGAAGTGGATAAAAGAGAAAGAGGAAGGGAATGAAAGACAAGGAAGATTTTTAGTACAGCCAGCAAAACGTAGACTTAGAAGAAAAGAGAGTATGAGAAAGAGAGAGAATGGGGAAAGATGAAGGAGAAAATGTAGCCAGAAAGACTGGGGAGAGGGATTGGGACTAGATAGGAGAAAGAGGACAAGTGAGGAAGACTGGAAGGATGGAAGGAGGGAGGTTAGTGCAGCTTATGAGTGGGAAGGAGAGAGAGGTTAGGAGGGAAGATGAGATCAAAGTGAAAGAGAATGAAAGAAGGGAAGGAGAAGGCTAGAAGTAGTGGGCAGAGGGTAACAGAAGAAGAAAGAGGCAGAGAATGAAACAGAGGTTGAGAGAGGGAAGAGAAGGAAAGGAAAAGACATTTAGCCTGAAGTTCTGGGGAGAGATGGAAGGAGAGTGATGAAAAAGAAAAAAGAAAAGAAAAGAGACGAACTAGAGAGTGTGGGAAAAGATGAGGGTATTCATCACTTGTGTGTGGAAAGGGATTGTGGATTAGACTGAGAAGGAAAACAGTGGCAGGAGTGAGAGAAGAAAAGGCAGAAGAAGGAAGAGAGAAAAGTGACACCAAGAATCAAAAGAGAAACAAATCAATAGCTTAAGAAGAGCTAATGAGGAAAGATATTTTCACCTAGTTTTTGATAATTGTTGTATCCTGAGTGCATTATTTAGAGTAGGATGAAAAAGGCAGAAATGTGAAAAATTAACAATGAAAAGGGATAGGAAAAATCACAAGTCATATAGCACTATATTCAATAATTCATCATTCCCTATACTAACTTTTGTAAGAGAACGAGAAAGATTTATCCATAGCGCCAAAACATTTCTGGTCAATAAAGCAGAAAAGAGATCCATTATACAGCACTACCCATGGGACAAGCAGTTGGATACAGTGGGCCCTCAGTATCCACTAGGATTTGTTTCCAGGGTTTGTTTCCGTAATGGGACTTGAGCATCCACAAATTTTGGTACTCAAAATTTGTGGATGCTCAAGTCCCATTATGTACAATGGTGTAGCAGAATGGTATACTTTATGCTAAATGGCAAAATCAAAGCTTGTTTTCTGATTTATTTATATTTTTTAATATTGTCAAGCCATAGTTTGTTGATTCCATGGATATAGAATCTGTGGAGGTCCCACTGAAGGTGTCTTTTATTGAAAGCCATTTCTTAGCTTCACTACTATTTCTACAAGTTCTTTTCTGGGGGTTTTTTAATATGTAGTAGGCATATAGGTATGTTTTCTTAATGAAATCACTACTCTTGCAGATCCAGAATGTAATGCATTCAACTGCCATGAGTTACAGGTTGGTATCTCCAATTTAGCTTAATTTACAGCACTTCAACAATTACTGATATAACATTAATCACATTTAGATAAAAGAAAAATACATCTTTTAAATTAATATGGTTGGTGTTATTTAGGGATCAACTGGGTTATAATGTACAGAAGTGGATAAATTATTTCTTAGGCCAGGTATTCTTAAACATAGTACAATTTCTTCAACAATAATTTTCTGCCCATAGGCAAGTACAGACAGGCAGGCGTTCAAGTCATTCTTCGCTTCTATTGTAATTTTGAAATTCACAGCATTTAGTAACCAATGTCTCAAAGGGAAAAAAAAAGCAACTTTCATTTTTGTCTCCCACAGCTATTCCAACAGGGAGAGGTCTGGTTTCTGAAAATGCAGCTCATTAAAATGAAGAATTTCCCAGACTTTGATATATACAGTTCACTAGGGACCTACTACCTGTTCACTGAGCTGTTAGGTCTAATAGGAGGTAGCCGCACAGCAGACTACATGTTGATTACATCTTACATTTATAAAACATGATGAGTTGCATGTGACACTCTTATAGCAGTCTCTAAAATACAGAAGATTTTAAAACATTAATCTGTCTAGCCAAAAATCTGACATCACTTTTATACATTTCATTATTACTTCTGTCGGCCAGTAGACTCTGACCTTTATTTATCTGCCCTTAAGCAGCGGCTGGCATACTAGCATTTTCTGTAGGCATTTTTTCAGACTACTTTCCTAAATCTGAATATATGCACTGTAATAATGTCCTCACTGTCCTGCAATGGTAGTAGGCACATCTACATCAAGGACTGGTAGAATTCTTTAGCACTTAGAATTCTCACTTATTAGGAACAAATCAGCATTCTTGTGCATGCTGCCTACTTGATGCCACCACACCTGAAGGGGGAATAAACAAAACCTGCATTTGTAGTTTATTAACTGTGACACCTGAGCCTGATGCTCTGACTTGTCTCTAGCGTGACCAGCCAGTGTCACAAGTTTAGTGAGAGACTGTGATAGATGATGCTGTTGTGATTGAGGAGCAACTGAATGTGCATGGGGCCGAGCCAGTGAATGAGCAAGTCAACCTGCAAACATCCCCTGCGCTGGAAGGTCAAACAGAGACAGAGTTGCCCCAACCAGCTCATGACGGAGAGGGAACTGGCAGTGATGCAGAGGAGTTGCAGCCAGCTGTGCCCATCAGCCCTCAGTTGTTACCCTGTTTACTGGAGGTCTCGGGAGGGACACCAAAATGTGCTCAACTATAGGTGGGGAAAATTAGCTCAGAGCACTGCTTTAGCGTTACGAGAGGCAGGGTAACTTAGCAAAATCTTAGCAAGATCTTGTAACCCCATGTCTATGGGGTCAGGCCAAGGAAAGAGGCAGACTGGTTTGAAAAATAACTAATGATCTTTATTAAAAACAGACAAACAGCGTATGCAACACACTCACACAAGTAGCTAAGGAAAATAAAGGTTGGAGTGGTATAGAGGGATTTTAAGAGGGATTGTTGAATTGGGTGATGCGACACCTGTCCTGAAGCTTGAGTTCGTTGGTCTGGAGTCTCAGTACGTGGGACTGAGGGGACAGCTCGCCAAAAAAGCGACAGCAAGGCTGGATGGAAGTCCGGAGAGATCCGAGGAAGGTCTCGGAATCAGGGGTTTTTATAGGGAGAAGTGTGACTGCAGGCTATGTCTTACTCGGGGACAACAATGAGTTTTGGGTGGGAGACAATGTCTCCGAAAGGTCACAATTTAGCATGATTGAGTTAAGTCCGAATTGACAAAGAGGTAGACTGTATGCAAATGCCCAGTGCTTGGCCTTTAAGCTTCTAGCTTGCCAAGCTACCTGCTCGGGGCAGGGAGTCCTTTGTAAACAGCGTGCTTACATAATGAGGGTATTTGCAGAGAGGTCTCCTAAAGCGGTGATCTGGCTATTTCTGGCCTGCCTGTATTGTCTTGGGATATTGCAGTGTTTGATGGCCGAGCCTAGTTTCATGCTTGTCCGGGGGCCTCACAAACACATGGAGAGGGGTGGTGGAAGAAGGTTGAATTATTGATATCAAAGTGATATCAGGTGCTATCGCCAGGTAGGCCTGAACTGCAGTAACACAGTCATGCAGAAGGCTGAAACGGGCTGCTCAGAGGGAGGCTGCACGGACTAGGCTGAAGAAACAACAACAAGCAGCACCTGCTCACAGTGGCTATTTAAGTCTGCCGGCGTGGCTGCTCCTTGCTTGCAGCAAATTATTAGCAAGCCCTCAAGACTTTCGTGTCTCCTGCTCCCTGAAACCCTCTGGACAGATCTCTGTGTCCTGAACCTTTGGACTGGATCTTGACCTGGCTCAGCTTGTGTTTTCCTGGTGTTTGGTATATTCAGCCTCTCCCTGAAAGTATTCCTGACCTCCCTCCTCTGGCAGGGAGAGATTCATGACAGAGACAAGCTAGTGTGGGGGATTTGGACATTAAAGTAATCACACCATGAACAGAAGATCCATGTTAGTTTTGTTGTTCCATGCAAGTTTTGTTGTTGTACCAAATAAAACTGGAAGACTGAGTGCAAATGTGGTATTTCAGTTGACATTTTCTGTCACTGTTCCTTTACTAAATTCTACTAAGGCAGCAGACTGTTAAAATACACTTACCCACATTTAAGAAATATTTCTTTAATCACCCAAGTGTAACTGGTTCATAAATCATTTATGAAGCTTATTAAATAATATTGATTTCCAAATTCTGTTCAAAACAACCAATCCTTTTTCTGGAGTACCTGACACTATTGAGGAGGTTTCCTGCTCTATTCTCCTATTTCTTCTGTGAAGCTGGATACTTTATATTAAGAGCCATGATAACTAATATTTTTGGTAACAAGCAGTATTTCAGCTTGTACAAGCATTTCCTGCCATGCAGAAAAAGACACCCCCACTTTCGTTTTTTCATTGCTTGATTTCTTCATTATAAACATGTACCATGTTTATATATAGTCACATTTTAAATTACTTTGAACTTGACATTTCCAGTTGTGATTAAATAGAAATCTGGCTATGTGACAATAATTTGCAGAGAAAGTTTAGCTATGGAATAAAGAAAGAAAAAAGATCAAACATGTCTATTTTTCACACCTGTAAGAATGGTAATGATGATATCCAAATTACAATGACAAAAATGTTTCAGAGCTAATTGTCTGCAGTGCATATGCAAGATGGCTTGAGTTGTTTACTCCAGCATTCTTGCAGAACTTTGTTATACTCAAAAATAAGATGGTGAAAGACTAGCAGAACAAGAAATTATCCCCATCTTTTGGAAACATGCTTACTGATGAAGTGAGCATTCACTTCACAACGATGATTCTATATAATATATGTAAAAGACAGGTAGGTAGTTATTCCAGATAATTAGCACAGATCAAAATTCCAGTGGTCATGTATGTAGTTCTAAATGCCTAGAAGAATTCTGGAAGTCAGTTGTTCAAATAGCTCTTTTAAATCAAAATATAGAAAAATAGTTTTAATATTCGCAGATGATTCCAAAAAAGTTTGTAAGATGACAAAGAGTTTTCATTTCAGATCATTTCAACAAGTTATGCCGAGGCCTTGTATGTTTGACTAAAATAACTTTTTGGCAGAAGAGAAGGTGATGGGGGGACATGATAGCCGTGTTTAAATATTTGAAGGGACGGCATGTCAAGGAAGGAGCGAGCTTGTTTTCCACTGCTCCAGAGACTAGGACAAGGAGCAATGGATTCCAACTGCAGGAAAGGAGATTCCATCTGAACCTCAGGAAGAACTTCCTGATGATCAGAGCTGTCTGGCAATGGAATATGCTGCCTCGGAGTGTGGTGGAGTCTCCTTCTTTGAAGGTTTTTAAGCAGAGGCTGGATGGCCATCTGTTGGGAGTGCTTTGATGTGGGTTCCTGCATGGCAGGGGATTGGACTGGATGGCCCCTTTGGTCCCTTCCAACTCTATGATTCTAGGATTCTATGAGTAGGTCTGTTAGGTACAAGGGTGAGCCTTAGCATATGAACCATGAGGAGTTCAACACTGAAGAATAATTAGAAGATAATTTATATTCAAATATAAAACTTCTGATTTTAATTTTATACTTTAATAGACAAAAGTTGAAATATTCTCAGTTATGCCAAAGGCTAATAATGACATTCAGTCTCTTTGAGGTAATAAAAGAATGAGAGGACAAATTTCTGAATAATCTTTCCTGTATTGTAAAATACAGTTTAGAAAGAACGAGGATAACTCTTGTACATCTTTGTACTAAAGAGATTATGTGTTTGCTTCCACAGACAATAAAATTCTTACAGGTGACATCAAACTTAACTGACATCAAACTTCCTGAAAATTTAATATGTAGTTTCTTTTACCTGTAATATTTAGAGTCTTTTAGCTGCAAAACTGAAATCCAACCCCATCTGCTGACATTTTTGGAAAATTGCAGCTTAATCTAATTGGGACAGCATGCTTGAAAAAGGAATGACAAACATGCTGCATATGTAATATAACTTAGCATGTGTGTGTACTTTCCCAAAGGTGAGAACTAAAACATGCTACTAGAAACTGAAATGAACTTTGTTTTAATAAAAAGACTATGTAACATCATACATTTACTACCGAAAGACCTTTCACAGAACTGCATGGCTGGGGGCTCAAAGGCTACCCAGTGCAGTTGCCTCCTTAGTGCATGAAATATAGAACGAAAGTTTTCCCAGCTGATGGTCATCCAGTAGGAGAGACTTGAGAGGCTGCTTGGAGAAATGAAGATGTCAAACAAAACTGCTATTCCCTCTGTACTTGTCTTAAAAACTAGAAGTTAGTCAAAGAATTGAGGGCAGTTGTCTGATGACAGCAAACACAGTATTAAGGGGGGAAAAGAAAGAAAGGAAATAGTAAAGAGGGAGCAGAAAGTGCCGGTATGGGTGTGGGTATGTATGTATATGTGATTGGATCCTTGTCCCAAAGTGGTTATTTTTAGCATTTTGGGTCTCTCCAGGATGTGGGGGCCTGAGCATCTGTCCAGTTACCTGGTCCTACAGTACTTCTACAAATTCACTCTTTCCAACCATTCATTCATGCCTTAGGATCAAAACAAACAAAATGCTATGCTTGTAATTAGAAGCTGTCACCAATTTTTCTTTCAGCCACACAACTATTATGGAAATATGGGTCTCGGCAACTAGACTTGCAAAGGAAATACACATTTACCTTGCAATGAGTTAATACATCTATTCTGGTAAAGTAGTCCAAGTATACTATAAGACTAACCTCTTCTTCCTGTTCATCTATCACTTGTTTGTTCCACATGTGCCTCTTCATGATAGAAGGCTCTGGCCACTTCTATGAGTCTAAGCAACCATTTTCCACCCACACATTGTCATCTAGGAAATTATATTGTAAATTCAGTGTGGGGCAGGAGTGTTGGCTCTGTTTTTTTTATGGAATTAATACTATTAATACTATTAATTCAGTTAATACAGTTTACATTCACAACACACACACACACTCACACACACACACACAAACACACACTGGCACAGCCATTGTCCCTATATCACCTGCTCTGATGGTGAAACCTATTAGACTTTTGGAAATAGTGGATGATTTCCTAGCCACCTTTTCTGCTTTGGAAATAGTGGATGATCAACGCCATTCATTCTATCTTAGAGAACATAGAAATTGTTCTCTCGGTTTAGAGTATGCTGATTCACCTGTGGGAAGCTGCTATTTAGAACTGATTAATGGAAGTTTTTATTTTTTTAAACCCTAGAAAATAAGCTCCTAATTAACATACTACATGGCTAAATACCTGAAACAATGATACTTGATCAGATGACTCATATTCTCTCTTTCTCAATCAGCTATATTTTTGTGAAGCTGAAGTGTTTTTCAAAGTCTAATATAGGTAGCTTCATGGTTATTGCTTTCTGCATGCCTTCCTGGACATTGGCCAAATTGACTAGACTCAGTGTAATAAAATACCAGCATTTCTATAGGCCACAAGATCTTCTGGCCTGATACAAAGCCATTTATCTACATCTGTGCCCCAAAATGGAACCAACAGCCATGCTAAATTTGTCCTCAATATTCAGTGCAATTCCTGTTCAGGTATTCAGGGTAGAAGTAAATGGACAGAAGGAAGTGGAACTGGAACTATGCCTACTGTGCCTAATGCCAATTCACATTTTTTTCTTTAAAAGAAAAGTGAATGTGATGGACTAGACCAGATGTTTTGGGCAATGAACCAGTCTCCAACAGGGTTTGGCATGGTGAAAGGACACCTAGACTGAAATTCTGAGAACACTTAAAAGTGAGTTACAGTGTAATGTGGTGTATGCTTATTCATATATTTGCCCAATTGAACTCGACAGGATTTATTTCCAAGCAGATGTATAGGACTGAACAATATTGCACAACTAGGAATGGAAAGAATATTTAAAAAAAGAAAGAAAGAAAAAGGTCTACAAACATCTTTTTTGAGTGTTGAGAAACCCTGATAAGAAGGATCTTGGACTGGAACTCTGGAATCTAGGAATCTTCACAGTTCAGGATTTATTCTGTGTAAAATTTACACATGGATGATATGTAGAGAACAACAGTTTCAGTGTAGGAAACAGAATTATCTGAATTGAAAATGATATTTCAATGCATAGATATTAATTCATTTGCAGAAAATTGGGGATGTGCCCTGCTTAGAATTAGCTGATTTGCATAGAAAACAGCATTTCTGCACCATAGCAGCATTTTTTTTGTGCAGAAATTAATATCGCTGCGTTGAAATATTATTTTACACACAGAAAAGGCTGATTTTTGTGTGTAAAATAACCATGGTAAAGTTTTGCATGGAAGAAGTCTCAAATTGCAAATAGCTTTCAAAAATTTTGTGGATTTTGAAGACTTTCTCACAGCAGGAAGAAAATCACTGAAACTACTAAATGCTATCTACAAGAAAATGAATAGTGAAGAACTATATCCTTAAAGTCAACACAGCTTACTTCTCTGTATTAACACACTTGGGAATGCTCTGTTGATGGACAAGAAGTCATGGGCCTTTTGACTTAAGATGCAACATTGGGTGGCACTGGGTGCTATTTGGCAAGTTTTATACTTATGTAAAGAGTATAATATTAGACAACCTTCAAATGTTCCTTAAGCTTCTGTGAGTAGAAATTCTAATATTCAGTCAGGTCATATGAGCAGGAGTATCTCCATTTGTACCACATCCTACTGACCGATAAAAGCTGACCCATAAAAATGTCGATTCTACCGCTATTATATTATCCATGTGACCACCTGAAAACCTATATACATAGTTTTGAGCTCCACAACAGAATACAAGCAGAAAACAAATCTACTCAGTAAAATAGATACCTGTGCATACAGTTAATGAGAATACCATCCAATGAAAAAGTCTGAATTGGTTCTGCTTTTTAACCATTTTTCCCCAGCAAGGATAAGGGGATTCATAGTTTTAATACCTTCCCTACCTACCATTTCTGCACTACATTGTTATAGTGCTATTATTCCACTTTCATCATCCTATGGAATCCTGGGGTTACAGTTTAGAGAGGGGCATTTAGAATTCTCAGCCAGAGAGCTCTTTGGCCTCAGTAAACCACAAACCCCAGAATTCCACAGGATGTTGAAAGTGGAATAATAGCACTACAACAGTGTAGGGAGGTAATGGCCACAGTTATCTCGGAATGACAGACCACTTTCCGCATACCCTGCTGCTTATGGCCTTATCATTCCTAAGGCAAGGAATATGAATCCTTGGGAGCATTGCTGTTCAGGTGAAATTTGAGCAATGCACTTGAAATGGCTTAAGCTTTTTGGGATCACTCTTGGTATGCTTGTGTACCTGTTGTTGCCCATCACTTTGTGAAATGAAGGATGAGTTATTTACCCAAACAGTCCAAAAACATGAGCAATGAGTCTCTGAAGCTCTGAAGCAATACTTTTGTTGTTGTTTACATGATAACCTGTAATCTTCACCTGAATGGGAAGGAATACTTGCAGAAGACCGCTTGCTTAAGGGTGATATTTACTGTTTCAAAAATAGTTGGGTCAGTTAGCTCATTAACGCTGTCTGCTTTATCAGCAGCAGGAATTATTGACTTCTTTTTCCTTCTACAGTTAGAGCATTTTATTAATTTTTTAGAAATTAAACAACCGACTGAGAGACACACTGTTCTGACCCACTGACAGAATGATTTAGAATGGTTAGATATCGGACTTTTTCCTATTTAAACACAAAACAATTATATATGAAAGATAAAATGCACAAGTACAAAGTATCAAGATACTGTGTCTTATTCAGTGTTCTAGCATGGAAAGAGGAAAGACAGATTTACAAAGGCATGTGCAATAATATCATATGCTTGTGAAATAAATGTTACGGGACACTTAAATATCCTGTCAAAACCCATTGGTTTGTCAGCAGTACTATAGCTGTGGTGAGTTCCCTCCACAGACAACACAGAACAGAGATGAGAAAAATAGGATGTGAGACAAATGGCAGACCTGAGAAAACACAGAGAAAATAATTAATAAAGTCCAAGTAGTGAATTCAAGTTGTCAGAGACCCATTCTGCGGACAACTTGGTAAAATAATATTGGCTGAGCACTTACAACAATGAATGCTTTTCTGTCAGTGTAAATTCATTTGAAAATAGAAGGAATATGTTTCATTCAAGGTCTTTAAATTATTTTTGTGCTTTGTGCTCTGCTACTTCCTTTGAAACTGTTCCATATGAACAAAAATATGGCTGTAAAGAAGAGCTCTGCCAATATTCTCCACTGCATAATGTTAAATTTATTTTTGCTACCACAGCAGCACATTTTATGATAATAAGATGGTAATCCAAAGGGTAAAACACAATGCAGCAATCAAAATAAGTACAAATAATTAGAGCCACCTCCATCATGTGGAAAATAGCCCACTTGGGTACCACTGAGCATTGTAAGTCCATTCACATTCAAATATACTCTTCCCACAGACTAATCTCTTAATCAGTCAAATCACTACTGCTGTGAAAGACACCAAATGAGGAAAAGTTAATATATCTTTTATGCATGTGTGGTGATATTCTACACAAATAATTCAAAACAACTAGGCATGAAAGTCATGAGAAAAATACCTGCGAGAGAATAGCTAAGGTTTAGTTATATCCAAAATGAATCTCTGAAAGATAAGGGAAAGAGAGCATTAACAATTATAACTGATAGAGCTATCTGCTTAGCAAAGAAAAACTACTTTTCTACAAATGAAAGAAAGATAGATAGATGTAAAACAAGAAATTTAAGGGCCTGCCTGCACTACACTGTTATAGCGCTATTATTCCATTTTCAACATCCTGTGGAATTCTGGGGTTTGTAGTTTCCTAAGGCCAAAGAGTTCTCTGGCTGAGAATTTTAAATGCCCCTTCCTAAACTGCAAACCCCAGGATTCCATAAGATGTTGAAAGTGGAATAATAGCACTATAAAAGTGTAGTGCAGAAATGTCCAAAGGCAAGTACAAGGGTATAATGGTGGAGCAATGGGATTGTCTAATTCAACATCTTAAGTCTTAACAAAAAGACCACAAATCCAGATAAGGAGAAAAATCATTAACCATGATCTAGCAAGCTCTGTTACAAATCTATAAACTGAATAATCAGCGGATTTAGGGAAGGAGTAGTGACAGTTCTGCTATTTGGAACAAACAAACCAAAAAGGAAACCTTGAAATACGTGATAGTAAGAAATAACATATTGTTAATCAGGGGTCAGAAGCAAGTAGACGTCTGGTTGATCTGGAAAAGATCTGCAAGTATTGCTGACTCCCAAATTCTAAACAACAGGGATAATAAAATGACTGCTTCACTCCACATAACAATAGAAGGTGGAACCAAAAATGTTTTGTTTGTTTGTAATGGAAGAACTGTGACTTCTGTTATAAGTTCTGCTATTCAAATACATGTTTTTTGCATTAGCTGAATGACAAGCACTGAGTAGCATGTAGTCACAAAATTTGTTTTGCACTCCTCTGGACTCCCCACACCACTTGTCTTCTGGCAACATAAATAAAATAAAATAAAATAAAATAAAATAAAATAAAAGATATTACTTGAAAGTATCCGGGAAACTTCTAAGTTCAGGTTGCAGGACTTTCCTGCATTTATTAGAAGGAAAAAAAAACAAAACTCATTCATCTCTGAAAGCAGAAGTCCACCTCCCATCACTTTTGCACAGGGGCCTTTTTCTTAGTTCTTAGGCCCCCCATAGAAAATTGTCCCCAGATCTACAACAGACCAAATCTCTATACTTGACTCTAGCTTCTGAAACTCAGTGTTCTCAAAAGAAACAAAGTTGATACCACAAGTCTGAAAACTTTCCACTACTGTTGTAGGCAAGTGTATCTGGCTGAAAATGTAGACCTACCATAGAACACTGATGAATGTTTTGAACAAAACAGGGGCATTACAAAGCTACTAGAATCCTGAACTATGTGCACAGTTCTGCTATGAAGAAGAGTGGAAAACCGGGAATTAGTTACTTCCAAAAAGTAACTTTGCAGTCTTTTGCAATCAACAAGTATACAGCATAATATTTCACCACATGCATAAGTGCATGTATGTGCCTCCAAGTCACCTATTGACTTATGGTGACCCATGAATATCATAGTATTTTCACGGGCGAGGAAGACTCAGAGGTGGTTTTGCCAGTTCCTTCTTCTAAAATATAGCTTGCAGCACATGGGATCTATTGGCTGTCTTCCATCCAAACATTAATCAGAGCTGACCTTGCTTAGCTTTTAAAATCAGACACTCTTAAACATTTCACAGATTAAAACTGGGCCCCTTTTTACACCTTACCTTGTCCCGGAGACATCCGGTGTGGGTCCCAGCATTGGTCCTGCCAGGAGGAAAGCACTTCTAGGATCCAGGAAGCGTGATGGCCATACCAGGTACTGTCCCAGGCTGCACTGAGGGAGGAAGTGCACCCATGGCACTTCTAGGGCTTCTGCAGGGAAGGTAAGTGTGGGTGTGTGGCGGGATGCTGTCGCAATTGCCAGTCATTGACATGGAAAACCCGTCAATGATTTGTGGCATGATCACGCCACCTGGGGACAGCAGAAGGATGGGACTGTGATGTCATGCATAAGCATCATTGTGGTCACGTGCTTCTCCCATCCCTATGGAGGGTTTGGAGGGTGGAGCGGAAAGGGCTGATCAAGATGGCAAATGTTATTAATGAGGAAGAAAAGATGCTCGGAGAAGCAGCAGAAGCTTGATTTTAGCTGAGTCATCTGATAATGGCAAGATTTCACCCCCTCCTCTCCTCTCCACCCCACCACTGAGTTAACTGAGTACAAACTACTTTTGCACTTTGAACTCAGTTGGCAGCAACTGAAGTAAGTTGAAGACAAAGGAGGGAAGTATTAAAAGGAGAGAAAGAAATTGGGACAAGCAGCAGAAAAAGTGAGGCAGCAGTGAATTATTCAGGACTATCCCTATCTAAAACGGACAACAGGAGGGTCAGTACAGTGTGAAGACAGCCACTATCTAAGATATTCAGTAGATAGTATCAGAGAAATTGAAGGATGATCACCATTGTAGTTATTTTGAAGGTAATTGTTCTGTATTTGAAGGTAATGGTTCTGATACAGAATCTCCATATTTGAAGGAAATTGTTACTGCAGTTTAGGCCTATTTGGAGATAGCACCCGATATCACTTTGATATCATAATTCGGCATTATTCTACCACCTTTCTACATGTGTTTGTGAGGCCCCCGGACAAGCACGAAACTAGGCTTGGCACTTAACTGCTGAAATAACAATACAGGCAAGCCAGACATAGCCAGATCGCCACTTCAGGAGACCTCCCCGGCAAACACCATATTATGTATGCGCGCTACCTACAAAAGGCTTCCTGCCCTGAGCAAGCAACTTGACAAAGGCTGAAACATCCACTGTCAAGCATTGCGCATTTACATACTGGCTACACCATTGGTAATTCAGCTCTGATTCCATCATGCTAAATTGTGACCTTTTGGAGACATTGTCTCACACCCAAAACTCATTGTTGTTCCTGAGTAAGGCATAGCCTGCAGTCACACTTCTCCCTATAAAAACCCGATTCCAAGACCTTCCTCGGATTGCTCCCGAGTTCCAGACTGCCTTGCTGCTGCATTGCTTGGCGAGCTTCCCCTCGGCTCCACGTGCTGAGCCACACTGAACCCCAGAATCGCTCTCTATCTTCTTCCGGGCTTGAGGAACAGGTTTCGTATCACCCGAATCAACTATCCCTCTGAAAATCCCGCTATCTTATTCACACCTTTATTTTCCTTAGTTATCTGTGTGCGCGTGTTGCTTACATTGTGTGCCTGTATTTAATAAAGATCATTCATTACTTTCAAACTGGTCTGCTTCTTGACTTGGCCTGACCCCGTAAACACTAGGTTACAAGATCCTGCTAAGTTACCCTGCCAACCAGTGCTCTTGACTAATTTCCCCAAATCTGTGTAATTGCAAGGTTATTTCGGTGTCCCCCATGGGACATTTCAGATGAATAAATACCAGGAAGAAATGACATGGGTTTTCATCATTATTTTCAAGCTTCGCTTGTGAGTATTGCAAGACATCCTGCTCCTACTGGAAACGGGTTACTGGAATAAAAGAGAGCTGATAGGATCCAGGAAAGCATTTGGAGTGTTTATCATGTCTTACATGTCTTTAAAGGAAAGGGAAATCTCAGAAATGTGTTGTCATAAATAGGATAAAGAAGAAGGCTGAAAAGTCATGTGGGAGGCAGGGCTGTAAGAATGGAAACAGTATTCAGACTGCAGTAAGAAGTGTGTCTCTATCTTCATAAATCAAAGGGCAAAAGGAGACTTCAACATGCAAGGGATTATTGAATTCTACTCTGTGAGTCAGGGGTATCCTGGCTTCATTTTTCCCAGACTTTTTGAAAGCTCTGGGTAGTTCCAACATGTATTTTCAGTGGAGAATAAAATTTGTCTGCACTTTACGCATTGCTCAATAAGACAACTAATAATATCATTAAACTGCATTACAAACAGCTGCATTCTATTCAGCACTATTAGCACGTCTTGAGCATAATGAAATACCATATGTAGAGTGTTACCAGACATCTATTTACAGTCCCCCATTATCAGTTGAAGTAGCAGCACTGTGAGCTGTAACTGACCCTGCTGTATTATAACCAATACAGAATTCAGACCCACATACAAAAGAAAACAACAAGGGACACTAATTTCATCATGAGAGGGATGTACAAATGCTCTGCCATATCAATGAAGTCACCCAAGCAATAACTGTAACAATAATAATAGCCCAGTTTTAAAATGCATAGATAACACATGTTTTTCAGCAATTTGATTGTAACACATCCTGGAGTGAACTAGTGGAGTCTGAATGAAGTGCTGCTCCTGACAAAAGCTGATCATTGTAACTGAGACACTATCTAGGTTAGTGGGAAAAGTATTCCCTACAAAGTATTTCCTACAAAACTGTCTGTGAAATGGCAGAAGTCTGCTTCATACAGGCGATGGAAAAGTAGGAAGTACCAGGACTCAGGGATGCTTCAGTATTAGTGAAAGGACAGAGGAAGACTGACAGAGGAAAAATGAGTACATGTGCCAATGCAAGCTTATCACACAGTTCAGTGCTAACAAAATCTTTGCAAACAAACAAACACACACCACCTGGTGGTAAGGAAGGCTCATACAGTCCATAATAGGTTCCTATTTGACATCAAGCTGATGGGAGAAAAATGCATTTTATAATACAAGGCAGCATCTTGTAGCAGTCAAAACATTTAGAAAATATTGCAATTTGCTTATTTATTTTGAGTACAGTACACCCACTCTGGTACAACTTCTGCATGCATGAATGTGAAGTTATACAATCTGAAGAGAAACCAGAGTATGAATGTGAATTTGTGCAAAGTGTCACATCCCATTATAATAAATGGTTGCAATGGCTGCATAATCACACTGCTGCAGGCACATCTACGTTGCATCCATTGACTACAATGGTAGGTGATGATCACATTTTTGTTTTATAAAGGGGTTCCTGGAACAGAACTTCCATGTATTGACTTATTCCCCAATGTTCAGCTACAAAGGCTTTCAGAGCAACTTACAAATGATTAATCTGACAGATCCTTGCTCTCAGCTTATAGTCCAAATAAGACCTGACATGCAAGAGAACAGCAGTGGGGGAAGGCACTAAAGGCCAGCAAATACTGCCAGTTCCTCTCTCCCTCTAAGGCCAGGGCAGTGGAGGTGGGATGGAATAAGGACCTCTCATCTGCTTCTGGGCCTAGGCAGGATGGAACTATGGCCATTTCCGCACGGGGCAAGGAATCGCCCCGTGCCGGTACTTACTGGACCTTTGGGCTTGACGCTTGGGTCCAAGCTGGTCCGGAGCAGTGCGTGACCACCACTCCACACTGCTCCGGGGATGAAAATAGTGGCTTCTGGTTGGTGGAGGCTCTCCACCAACCACTGAAGCTCGCCAGCCTAAAGCCCGCCCCCGGCAGATCGCAGGCTCGCACTGGTGCGAGCCTGCAAATCTGCACCAGAGTGCGGGAACGGAGTGGTGTGCTCCATGCTTTTGAAAGACCTCTTTTAAGCGGTCTTTCAAAAGCACACTGGACGACCACTTCAGGTCATTCGAGAGTGGGCTGAGGTGCAGATCTACAGTAAGTAGGTCCGACCCAGTCCACTCCCAGGTGCAGACGTCCTCTCTGGAGGACTCTCTGCACCATTTCTTTAAGCCCGTGCAGAAATGGTTTGTGTCTGCCTCTTCTTCCCTCTCTTTGAAGCCAGGACAGTGGCAAGTGGGGTGAAATTATGAATAGGAATTTC
The DNA here is from genome assembly GCA_948472985.1 of Iguana delicatissima. Classification (NCBI taxonomy): domain Eukaryota; kingdom Metazoa; phylum Chordata; class Lepidosauria; order Squamata; family Iguanidae; genus Iguana; species Iguana delicatissima. The sequence continues at coordinate 42,642 of CAOKZL010001689.1, read as the reverse complement.
AATCTGAATTTACTTTGTTCTCTTGGGCAAAAACAAAAACAAAAACATGTTTCTCTTGTTTTTTCTCATTTTTATTTCCTTCCTTCAAATCACCCCTTGAGAGAATGTTTGCACAATTTTTCAAAATGTGGACACTTTCACAGTGGTTTACAATTTCTTTGACAATTTCTTTACGTGTTGAGAGACTTCTATCAAGGGTTAGACAATCTGTGAATCTTCTTCATCCCTCTGCTTTTAAGACTTTTTTAAAAAAAAAATCATAATAATGGTAACTAGATGTTTTAGATCTGAAAAGAACAGCTTGTTGTTTTTTACTAGTAAGTATTCCAAACTTGGCAAAACATGAGCATTCAGTGTTGTGTTAACAGGAAAGGTTTTCTATAATAACATTGTCTTCCCTCTTCTGAACCTTTGGGCAGAAGAGTCCATCTAGAAAGTGGGTTTTATTTGTGTTTTTAGGGACAGCGAGAGAGTGATTAATATGACTGTGCCCTTTATAGATTCAAGATATCTCAAACTCTTCACTAGAATCTAACGGACAAGATCTTTGCATCCAAAACATATGAAATCTTACAAATAGGTTTTGAGAAACAGAGAAAGGAAAGCTTTGGAGATGTAAGTTTACATTTTAAAATTATCCTTAACTGCATTGGAACTTGCTTCTAAAACATATATTATTTAAGCTATTACTAATCTGATGTGAAGAAACTGTTGATCAAAATTATTTCAACAGGGAAATATTTTTCGCTACACAAGATCTTTTCTGTGAGATAAAACAACAACAACAACAACAACAACAACAACAACAACAACTATATTTTGAAAATGAAACTATCTAGTGTAAATTACTCTGGAATCTTTTGCATCACTTGAATGGTCTGAGGTGTGGGATAAAATAGTTTAAAATATAAAATTCATGAAGAAGAGACAGGGAGAAAAGCTACCGTTCACAAAATATAGTTAGTATTGAATATAGTGACCATATTAAGTTGACATTCTCATTTCATACAACAAAAATATACAGCAATAATCATAGTGTTCTTAAATTTATGACACTGTGGGCATAGATAAAAATTATGTGTTTCTTAAAAGAAATGTGAAGGAAATCCTTGAATACAAATTGCATTTAGTACTCTATTTTCATGTTTTCAAGCACTGAGAAAGCACATAAAACATTAATGAAGCTGGCATTGACATTTAAATTCTATACATTTTAATGTCTCTTTGCTTGCCTTTGAGTTCTTTAGGGACCTTTTGCTATACATGTAGCATTAAACTTTGTTTATGTGTTTGGTTCACGTTACAGGAAATATGCAAGTCACTGTATAATATTAAAGGGGTCTGAAAGAAGTATAACCTTTTTAAAAAAAGTAAAATTGATAGCTTAACTTGAAAACTTTGAGACTTTTTCTGCAACAAAACTATACTGGAAATATCAAAACTGCATTAAATTAAGCTTTATGTCAACCAACTTAACTTCTTGAGGGCACTATGTAGCAATGAGAAACTACAAGGTTTTCCTCTAACATAACAACATTATACAAGTAATACTGCCTCTGCCTTTTGTGGTTGACGGGACAGAATATATGCAATATACCAGGCATTTTAAAACTTACAGCATTATAAATACTATAAGACTTTGCATTACCAGTGTCAAAGCCATTGACAAACCACTGTGTCTACATTTCCAATCCTGCAAGGCAGAATGATCAGCAAGACACTTTGGCTGTGTTCGTCAGATGGAGAACCAAGAATAGCTATGCATTTAACAACTCTCTTATTCTGGATATGTGGAACTGTGGGGCAGGGATGTAAATAATATTCTCAAATTTCTGTATCTTTTATGGGCAAGGGTATTCTGATACATCAAGGTACATGAAGACATTTCCCTCAGAAGATTGCCAGACACTAAAGTATTATTTTTTTTTTTACAATTTAAGGCTTTTTGAAAAAAATGCACAAAACTTTTGCTTTTGTGAAAAAAAGGTTTTCTGCACAATTTTTTTTTGTTCAAAAACCCAGAGGTGTGAGTCAAAATGTCTTTTGTACATGGGGTTCAGGAGTATAAACTTATGGAGAAAGAAGGCTCTCTCTTTCAGAATTTCCTTTCAAGATCTCATCAACACAATTAGTGTTGCTGCCAGTGATGCAGCACATGGATACTGCCAAAGCCTGGCAAGTTACTTATAAAAGTACCTCACTATGAAACTCATTCTTCCCCCTATAAACTGTTATCCTTCATATAATCCCAGAAATGTGCTTGCTTCTTTCAACTACTTGTTATGCTACTCATGTCATTTCTATTACTTTTCAGCTCTTAGTTTTGCAAATAAAATCCATGTGAAACACAAAATGTCCTAAATTTGAAAAAAAAAAATCTAAAGAAAGTAGTGTCAATCCCAAAAGCATAACAAGAAAAAAAATAAGTAAATGTTATTTTGGATACACAAAAACCACATTGTTACTTACTTTAAATAGAGAAGCATCGTATCCTTTTTATCCGCCCCCCAAAAGATAACTAATTACAAGACTGCTTTTACCTGTATTGCATTAATCCAAGTTGTAGATAAGGCCAATCCCCAGGTTAAGCAAGAAGAGACAAAATTCAAGTTCCAGTAAAGTTCTTGGTCAGTTAAGTTTAAAAAAGAAGGACCACAATTGTTTATCAAACACTTAGATCCTAAGGTCTAAAGCAAAGGACCTTTTTTGCAGTGTTGGGGGGTACGAGTGCAAGGATTCCTGACATAGTTGAGGCCACATCTGCTTTCCTCACATTCATAGGAAAACTAAAATTGTTTTTGTAACCCGATGTATTACTGGTGGAAGGGCTGTACAGCTTTCAGAGAGAAAATTTCAACTATCTCATCAATTTAACCTCCAGGTGATTGCTGGGAGGCTGAATCAACTTGTAGTATGTATTGAAAAGTAAATTGGTGACTATGGCCATTTCTGCACTAGATGCCATTACCGTGTTGTACCGTAACAATCCCGACATTGTTACTTGCGTGATGGTCGCAGGTTAGGAACACTGTTTTCCATACTCTTCCGCCTTTAGTGGATGAGTAGCAATATCGCTACCAGTGTTCCTTCCACACAATAGCATCCTTGGTCACTCCCATGCCCTGCCTTCACCCCACCCCACCCCATCGCCCCTGATTGAGTGGTGTGTGTGTTTTTCCCCTCTGGAATCTGTACTATACTGTTGTAGCCACACTTCATGCCAACACTACTGCATTTTCATGCGATAATGTTTAAAAATGTATTTTAAAAAATTGAAAGTTTTAATACAAAGGAGAACTTTAAAATAAACATGGAGAGTGATAGATTTTGAAGATTTTGCCATGGGAGTCAGGGAGGGGAGGGATAAGCTGGGCACGCCCTCTCCCCACCAACTGCTGGATCTGCAACAACAGGGAGTGCTATCAAGCACACAGAGCTGGCTGATGAGATTGAAGTGCAAAAGGAGGTGCTTAATGGATTTTTTTTCTGGAGATAGTATAAGGTGCTTCAACAATACTTGGGGATGGGATAACAGCTGGATAGCAATGACATTGTGAGGTAGCATTGGTCCTGGACTAGTAACAAGCTGCTGCTGTAACACTATAGTGATATTGTGCAGGAATAGCCAAAAACCCATGTTCATGTTCTTTGTTCTGATATGTTTCCAAAAAGGAAAAAGATTTGATCTGGTACAGAAACACATAAAACAGACAAGAATATACAATGACTAGCATAAGAAGATGCAAGAAAGACACGGGTTTTCCTTTGCCCTTTCTCATTCTTGCATGACAATATATATTATCATTCCTTTTACTTTACAAATATTTTTCTCATTCATATCTAATTAACTTTAACAGAATTATACACTTAAAATTAGTGGAGACTGCAACTTTTCCTCCTCTCCAGTAATATCTTTCTATTTCTTTACCACAACCACTCCTTTGTTTCAAAGTTGACATAATGAAGACTTCTACAGAATTTAGAGATACAAGAAGCTTCCTTCTACAGAGTCAGACCACTGCTCTAACAAGCTCAATATTGCATACACTAAGTGGAAGTGGCTCTACATGATTTCAGACAGTTTTCTCTGGACCTGCCTGGAAAAAGTGAGGTTTGTACCCAAGACTTGCAATATGTGGAAGCCTTACTGGACATGAAACCTTCTGTACACTTTGTGTACAGAAGGTTTCATGTCCAGTAAGGCTTCCACATATTGCAAGTCTTGGGTACAAACCTCACTTTGTGATGATATTTGAGTTCAAATGATATTGTGACATTTTAATTCAAGTTCATATCACGACGGAAGAGGATGAAGTTTGCACAGTTCAGAAAACAATTTCAAGTATCGACTAACGTCTTGCTTAAATGTATACAGTAAGATTCTTTATTTGCTTCATTGCAACAGCAGAACATCATGCTATATCAAAATAACACTTTTGAAAGTCCTTCAGATTTCTAACCAAAGCAGTTAGGCACTGTGCATGGTAGGCTGTTGTGTGAGAAACATAATCTACAACCTACATGAATGTGTGGAGCATGCTCAGGTTTCCACTATGTATACTTAATCAAAATAGCAAAAAGCTATTAACCTTTTTACACATGCACAGGAAAAGCACCATATTTCTGTTCAGCAGTTTCCCTGCTGGGGGCAATATCACTCCACTTGTCTTCAGCAAATGTCCATAAATTATGAAAAGGTGATTTTTTTAAACCTAAAACAGATCTAAGAGCAAAAGTGATAAACAGTGAAATGGGGGCATTACACATTGAATATACTTTAATGAAACATTTTAGCAGCTCTTCTAAGTGCAGAAAGTCACCTGAAATTCAGCAGCTCATATATTTACTACTTACAAGGAATAGTATAATAAAGCTGGACAAGGGCATGAGAATTACAGAGAATGTCAAAACAAAACTGCAGGCTTGTAAAACCAAATTCATGTATGCTTTTATTTTCCCTGTCCGAAAATTCATGCTTCACAACTGAGAATTGGTGCAATTAGAACAAAATGCTTACTTTTCCCTTTGAACTAAAAATGTTTTCTAAACATGATATTTTTCCTGAATTCTAGAGTTCTAAAACCAATGCACTTGGTTCCAAAGTAGAATGGATGCTTTACAGATTATTCCTTGTTACTGTTTTTGTTCCTCTTTTTCATTTTCAGATATGTCAGAGGCAGAAGAGAAATGGTACAGAAATGGACTGGATGAGGGTGAACAAATTGAAACTTAATCCAGACAAGACAGAAGTGTTCCTGGTCAGTGATCAGCCTGTGGTGGCTGAGGCTACACTGCCACTGAAGATGCATATCTGAAGACTGAGTGCTCTTGGACATATCTCTGAGCCTGGAAGCTCAGATTTCAGTGATGGCTTGGAGTGCCTTTGCACAGTTAAAGCTTATATGTCAGTTGCACCTGTTTCTTGAGATGTCAGATCTGGCCATGGTGACACACACCTTAGTTATATCCCAGTTGGATTACTGTAACATGCTCTTCATTTTGAAAAGTGTTTGAAAACTTCAACAGGTCTGAAGCACTGCAGCCAGATTGTAAATTGGGACTGACATTCATTCATTCATTCATTCATTCATTCATTCATTCATTCATTTATTATATTTATATTTATATGCCACCTTTCTGCCAGTGGGACCCAAGGCAGCCTCCAAAAAACCCCTAAAGATTGCTGGAAAATCTGATAACCCCGACATACAGTTACAGGCTACGGATCCTACAGGTAATCTTAGGCCCTCCATAAGGAGAAAGGTAGGATAGAAATCAAATAAATGAATAAATAAATAAATAACAGTGATGACCTATGTGGCAGATACAGCTATCAAAGACATTTTTCTGTCCTCCCTCAGATTTGAAGTTCTTAGTTTTTTGCCCCTAAAGGACCAACTGTGTCCCATACAGGGTCCTGAGGTCCTACTGCCCATTTTGTTATACCTGGGATATTTTTTGCTCCCCTTATCTTTTTTAGGTTTGTGGAATGGAGGTGCAGTCCTTCAGGCTTCCTTGGTGGGGGCAACATGGCCCTCCACTCCAGTAGTTGAGCATTCTTGTTGTCAAACGTGTTGTGATTACGGTCTGGTGCAGTTTTCTTTTCTTTGATGTCTTCTCCTCTCCTATACATTATTAACACACACAAACACATGCACACACACACACACACACACACACACAGATGCCCAATGACATACTACAAAGGTTGTAAGCATATATATTGCTTTATCCATTTTTTTTTATTTTCTGCCAACATGAGGAACTATCTCAGTGAGAGAAAGAAAAAGAGGAATTTTGATGCATCTGAATGTACAGTGCTCACATGTATACCAGCAGCAATGGAAATTTTCTCTAATGCTGCTTTGCCTGCACTAGACCTTTTACTACCTGCTAAAATGTATCACTAATCAACTGGCATATCTCCAGAATTGGCGCTCAGTTTATATTGTCCATGAAACAACAAATAAAAAAAGAAAGCCAGAATAATTGTGGATAAAATTTATAATCAATTGCACAGCAAATATATACATACGTAATTTTTTAAAGAAAAACGCACAATCAATATTAAATGCAAAGCATATAAAATTAAAAAAAGGTCATGACTAAAATGTTTTTTAAAATCTCCACAAACTGAAAACCTGGAGCAAAATCCTTCTTAGTGACCACCACAGCAGCCTTAGATTTAGGTGGAAACACAGCACAGTAAAAAAGGACAATGATCTCCATTTAAATTAATACACATGCACACACACACATACCAAAAGGTGCATGGTATGTCCTTACATCATATTAACTACATAGCTTATTATATTAACTACATAAGCTTATTATTCAGCTTATTTTCATGTCCCAGTTTCATCACTTCATAATGCCACTTACTCTTATGCCAAAGTGCATTAATGTTGGTCTTGTGGTGACTGAGGAGCAAGGATATCTTTTTTTATCATTGTTTTTCACTAAACTGGTTAAACTCATTCACTTATTTTGATGTAAAGAGATTTTATTTTTGGTCTGAAATTTGGTTTGGAAACTGTAGGTTTGAAATTTCAGTTGGAAACAATAGAAGTATATAATTATCATCAGGATGGGCATAAAACTAAATGAGAAATGATATTTCAGTAAGCTGTCTCAAGAAAGTATGCTATCTTCAGTATGCTGTCACATGAAAGATTCTTGTGTCTTCAGTTTCCATTCTTCCCTCTTGCCTGGCAGTTCCCTTCTAAGATGGCTTCATTAGTATTTTTACTCACTCATTGTCATGGACACTCTGTGTTTGCTACGTGATTTGTTCATTGTTCCAACCTGGTGGACAGCGCACTTGCTATTTTTGGGTTTTGGAGGATGATGAAAATTATTGTCAATTCTCAAATTAGGAATGTCAGTTTTGAAATTAAGATACTTTCTTCCCTCTTTCAGTCAGCAAATCTCTCCATGTGTGAAGGCAGAAATTTTTCTCCTTGTTTATTTACAATTTACAAGTTGTTCGATATAACTATAACAGGTACTGTGGGTAACACACATAAGCAGAAATAGAACATAGTACAACGAATAAAATAAAATGCAATCAAAAATAATGTCATAAACAAACCAACCCAATTTACAATACTGGAGATTAAACATCAGAAGCAACAGTTATTCGAACTATATTTAAATTATCCAACAGAGAAAAGGTCACCCCTAAAACACAGATTTAGAATTTAACTGGGCAGTAAAATGTGTAAGAAACCCCCAGACAGGGGTAGGAATCATGCACCTCAAGATGTTTTTCAAGTATAATTTCCACCTGTGCCAGCCAGCATAGCCAATACTGAGTGCCATTCATCATCATCTGGAGAGCTGCATGATTCCCACCTCTAGAATAGGGGAATGAAACATTCTTTGGCATTGAAGAATCAAATATGTGCCAAGTAGTGACCTCTGCAGAGGATCTTCTACAATTGGTGGACCACCAATGAGAAGGCCCATTCTCCTTTTGAACTGCACTGTTTGTGGACACTGGTTGTGCTGTTGATAGTCTCAAGATACTGGTAGGAAGATACTGTACCTCATGTACTGTGGACCACAACTGGTTTTCTAAGGAGATTGTGACAGTTTGGAAGCTAGAGTTTGTTTGGGGATGCATAGGGAGAAGTAAGTTAGCTCTTTAATGAGACTAATAGAGCTCCTGTAGATAGAGAACAGGAACCCAGTTCATCCAGACAGGGAACAGCAACTATTTGTTGATGAGGGTTGCAATAGGCCAAATATTTTTCTTGCTGTTGGTGCACCTGCTGGAACATAGGTAGCACTAATGTCTAAGAGGACATTTTACTAGTTTTGTCTGGTAGATGGTGCTCTACTCTAGGGAAAGCAGATTTTACCTTAATAGCAACTGAGACAAGAAAGTTAAAAGAGAAGGGGTCAGTGTATTTAGCTAATGGTTACTAAGCTTATTTGATTGTATTTAGGTTTGAAGCTATATTTTTTTTTAACTATTATGAATTTGCTATTTAAAAGTAAGTTAAATGTATGCACTATATGCTTAGTAGAATGGAGATTAATTTTTTTTTATTTTAATGGCATCCACCATTCTGTCCCTGCTTGGAGTTTGAGGATGAAGAAAAAGATTATTAATTTTTGAAAAACCCATTCTTCACCCACCCCGACCAAAACTCTTACTTACTCTCCATTTCTCCATTCTTTATAATCTCATCTCCTCACTCTCCTTTATTTAGCTGGCTGATTTCCCTGTGGACCCCAGCAAAAGTTCAGAGTTAAAAGAAAAGCTTCTGTGGTGTTTGACTTAGAACACAAAAGGAACATTTGGGTGTCCCTTCCAAGCTTTAGTTACTTCTGTTTTAGTTTCACAAGTTTGCCTTCTGTGGAAAAAAACATATATTTTTTTTTGGACTAGCCATGGCATCATAGGAGTCATTTCAGAAATAGACAGTTGAAAGATCATTACATTTCATAAAATTCTAAATAATAATTGAAGCATTTGAAGCTGCATTTTAAAAAACCTAAACACTAGAAACTACATTTTAAAGAACTGATGAACTCCAGCTCTTTCTGATATTCTGTAGCTTATAAATTATATTATTATATTGTATAATAATACTGGAACTATTATGTTCTAATGATATATGTTTATAAGCTGCCTAGAGAGAGCCTAGTCCTATAAGGAAGTCTAAAAGCCTTTTGGCAGATATATGATAATAAACAATCTTTGTGAGTAGTTCTGTAGTCTCCAATCAGGGCTTGTTCTTCTCACTGCACTCTAATAATAATAATAATAATAATAATAATAATAATAATATTTTCAATTAGAAATAAAATACTTTAATCTTCATTGTTGCAGCTTTCAGAAATACTACAATGAAAATAAAACCTTTGCTTGAAAAACAGCAATATTAAAGCAATATTAAGTAATTAAAAACACAATATTAATTATATATATATATATATATCCCACTGATATTGTACAATGAGAAAGCCCTGCTTTTCTGGGGAAAATGGAGGGGGAACTCTACCTTTTGCCCAAAGATTAAGGACTGGAAGAATATTCAAAGATAATTAAAAAATGTATGAAAACATTTTTTTTTTTTTAACATTGCAAAACTCTGAGAAGTACAATCCTGGATTGACAAAAATCTTTGCAGTTCTGTAACTTATTTTGTGCAAAATTTGCACATGGTTGTTTTGAACAGAAAACCGTATTTTCTGTACAGGAAATAAAACTTCTGTATTGAAATACTATTTTCTGTATAGAAAATCCTGTAATTGGCAATTTATTCATAAAATTCACATATGGTTGATTTGCATAGAAAACAACATTTTCTGCACCAAAAACATTTTTTTTTCTCTGAAAAAAATGCTGCTTCGTAGGCAGAACAACCATGTCCAGTTTTGGGGCAAAATAAGTCCAAATTGTGAACAGCCCTTGAAACCTGAGTGGTTTTTAAACACTTTTCCATGACAAAAAGAAAACTGTGAAATTGTCTGCTGCTTCCTTTGAGAACAAACTTAGAGAAGAATTACATCTTTATCAATCATAGAAATAAGGTTATGCCAGCAGTGCTAACTTCATACTATCTGTAATAGTTTTCAGAAGAGAGAATGCAGATAAAAGGGTTTAGCCTTGCAGTCCCTTCCAGTATGGAAGAGTTCAGTTGCTGCTTGCTTCCCTTCAGCCTATAGCCTAAGGGAAGAGCAGAAGGGCATGTATTTTTTATTCCTGTTTTTTTGTTTCACCAAATTCATTTACACTGTGAGGAAAACTATGCCTTCACAGCCTGGAGGAGTGGAACAGCTGATCTCCCATAAACTCAAGTTCATCACGTTCATCAAGATCAAGCCCATGATCATATTTACTATGAGCAGAAAAGTCAGCTCAGACATAAGGAACAAGTGGGAAATTCTTTTCTGGCTTAGACAAATCTCCAAGCTGGAGAAGTATTTGGGCGTTGCAATTCTTCCATCTTATTGAAAGGGAACAGCAGAAGAATTGGGCATGGACTTCTGAGCCTGCCCTCCCATAAAAATGTCACAGTAACAACTTGATCATTGAAAACTAGGAAGAACTGTATTTGCCAGATTCAGTGATGGGGTTTGGCTGATAGGACTTGATTTGAAAATTTGTGTGACATACTTATGTAACAATTTGTCATAGCTTCATCTATTTAACTTAGTCCATCATTTTCTGGATTGTTACTTTGATGAATACATTTCTACTGCCTGAAGCTCTTTGTATCCAGGAACCTTGTATTTTCATTGTAGTTAGGACCATAAAAAATTAGGGCTCATAGAACATGTCAGGGAAATCTCACTCCCCTAGGTTTTCCTGATAATATATAGTCAGAATAATGTTGTGGCATTACAGACATATCTGTGTGCATAGAAATTTTTTATTCCACATGTCTGTATGGCAGATGGAACAGGATTAGATTTCCTGGTGCTGCTCTAAATAACATATACCGTGCGACATTTTCCCCTTAATGTTTGTATATTAAGCTCAAATGTCTGGAAGAGGAACAGGAACTCTGCTCAGGCACAGCTGCCATGTGCAAATAGACCCATGATCACTGGTAGCGCAAAGAGGTACATGATTTGGGAAGGGTCTCCAGACTACAGAAGTCTTCCTATTAAGGGCATCAGAAAAGATGTATAAAACCCCACACTGCATTCATTGGCACTTTGGTGGGGTTATCATTTTAATATAATGATGTTATTGTAGAATCCCTCTCACTGATGGTTTCTCTTAATAGAGGCCTAACAGTGTTTTTATTCAACAAAAATAACAACAAAAATATTGCTTCAGATTCCAATTGCCCAGGTAAGCCTTCACAAAATTGTGTTTATTTGTAGAACGTAACGAAGATGATTCAGTGCATTTCCACAGTTTCTGAAGATGTTGTAAGATACTGTTTTAGTAAAGGAAGAATGGTTGAAAAGCTGGATAGGCCAGGTTATTACAAATACAGGACAAAGAGTACAAATGATCAGAAGAAAATAAGGAAGATAAAAAGATAAACTATTATCCAATGATTAAAGGTAACAAAAGTGACAAGAACTATGTATCTGTACTTCAGAACAACTTTTCCATTTTTACATAGATAGTTGAGAGTAGAAAGTGTTGTAATTTAAATTCAGTTCTAGTAAAGTTTCTGTGAATATATATCTGCAGCTGTCTTTATCAAGCAAGCAAGCAAACATTGTTTCTGTGATGTCTTGTATACTTCAGTCTCAGAAAATTTCTAGCTTTTGTTCTGCTACTGCAGATGACAAGCTTCAAGTTTCATGTCAGATGATATTGCCTTTCACTTCTAGATTGTTATTTTTAAAAGACACTAAAAAGAATGAGACTGCAATAAAATGTGAGTATAAAAAAGTTTGACTCCCCATTCCATCAAATATAAGTTCTTGCCACTATGCCCACAGTCTACACAGAATTAGATCCACACTATTTGTTAATATTATTTGTTAACATTATTTGTTAAGATTATTCAGAATGTGAACCCTTACTTAGACCTCCCTTAATTGAAAAAGAAAGTGGTGGTTTCAATTGCCTACAAGTGCAGTTACTCGAATATTTAACCATAATGCTTGTTTGTGAGGGTACAGAATGGGGGTACAGTCTCAATATTATATGACAGGAAAAACAGGAATTTCATTGAAAAGTAGCTAAAGGCAGAAATTCAATTAACAGCCCTAAACAAAGTAAACCCACTGAATCAGTGGGATTTGTATAAGTATTGACTCACAATTCACCAACAGATTCATTTGTTCCATCTATTTGGGAGTAGAAGTTAGATTCATGCCAAACTAAATTTAGACCAAAGTCCAGTTTTAGACAAAATAATCAAAATATTATTAGCCAATCAAGAATAATTAAAACACCACAGGGAAGTATATTTTCCATGTGTCTCATGTCTTCCTAGATTGTAAACCTGAAGGCAGGCAATTGTTGAATTAGTAATAAATAATAAATTAAACAGCAATAAATTAAACAATAACAATAAATTAAAATGATAGATGATAGATGATAGATAGATAGATAGATAGGATCATATGATTTTTGGTTATTCCTCACACCAGTACTATATGGGCATTTCAGAAGAGGAGAGGCAGGAAAACTTGAGTCTATGGGGGAAGAGACATATATTTCTTGAACCAAATTTCTCTCTGTTGTAAGGACAGGTTTGAAAATGGCAGTTTCCAAAGATGTCTTGTAAGGAGGAGAAAATTTAATATATTATTTATTCTCCGTAGAACAAAACTGATGAATAATGACATCCCTAGTTCATTGTTCGATTGTATTCTGTATTCATGCCTGGACCCTGATTTTAGCTGTGGCTAGGAGTGCACATGTGTGATGAAAGCTAGCATGCCTGCTGCCCATGTTCCTGGCATAAGGCCTGCTTTGCCCACAGTGACACAAACCTAAGAAATATTCTGTTGCTCTACATGGGCTGCCAGTAAAACTTTGAAAAATTTGCAAATGTGCCTGCTTTGAAGAATACTTGGAAACTGCTGTAGACTACTGTCTGAAACTGATCAAATAGGCCACAAAACGCCTCTTTTTCAACAATATTGGCTATTAGTCCATAAATAAATTTGATGAGAACACTAAAGACAAACTTCTCATCAGCTTCTCAACCACTTTCTATTATTTATTTATTTAAGGTATTTCTGTATGGTTTCCCAGTCCACAAGGCCTCCCAAGATGGTGAACAAAAAGAAGCCAATTAAAACAATTCAAAGATAAATCATAGAACTTACCAAAGAGGTTAGATTAGTCCCTTTCCTGCTGTCCTTCTATCAGCAGGCAAAGATCTATTCAGGTACACCTTCAGCAACTGACTACTATCAACAGATAGTCAGAATCTGACATGGAATTTTTAATATTTTAATTCCTATTTATTATTAGTGTTAAGTTTAAGCTGTTTTAATTCATTTTCTGCTTTAGTGGTATCATTACTGAAATTGTTATTTAAATGTGTCCAATTTACTCCATCTTTATGGGAATATCTGTTTAGTTATGTTGGAAGCTGTCTTGAATCCCTACCCTGGAAGAAAGGCAGGATCTAAATCAATCAATCTAAATCAACCAATCAAATATATCCTTCTGCAGCTACATGGTGCCTTTAAGTACCTTCTTGAAATATTAGGGTAAGATTTGACAAGAATTTTGTACAGATCAACAAAATATATATACTCCTCTGTATAAATAATATATCCTTCTGCTCTACATCAATAAATTGGCTATAAATTGGGTATCCATGAACCCACAAACAATGGTACTAGGGCTCTAGCATTTTTCTGAGTAACCATGAAAAGAAATGTGCTGATGGAAGCTGAAAGAAGGGGGGGTGATTCCTCCCCCCAAAAAATGCATCACATAAGGAACACGTTAGGTAGATATCATAAACGAGAAGGATTCTCAAGGTTGAGACAAACTGGGATAATTTCATGGTTCTGTGGCAGGGGCCACAGTTACAGGCTCTTTGTCAACCCATAAACAGCTTTTCTCAGCTAATAATTGGCCACTGGGCAGTTTCCCACCTGCCCAGTTGCCAACAAGCTTTCTAGATCTGCCAAATCACTGTTAAACAATACTAGATTTCAGACCAAAATTTCAGCAAGCAGCCACAAAAAACAAACCAACAGTAAATATAGGAAATTCTTATAGGCACAAAATAAGAGTTCTTCAGATTACATATAACTACCAAAGACAATTCATGAAGCTCTTTTTGGGCCAAAAGAAGCTACGCAGCATATTTGCATTGGATATATAAATTTAAACAATTGTTTCTGTTGAACCAAACCATTTCATAGCTTTAATTAAGCTGGCCAGCCAAAGGAAAAAAGTTCACTACTCAATATGCTTGGCTCTCACAACTGTTCAAACAGAGCTCAAATGAAAGATATATATTAATGAAACACTGCTCTTTCCAATGTTCATTCTATGAATTAATTTTATACATGAATCATTAGCAGTAATACTCCACAGTCTGATATTTTATAAGGTCTATCACATAACTGTGTTATGAAATAGAGTAGACATATATTATTCGTGATAGTATACATGAATATCCATATGTTTTTACTACTGTACTCACAAAGATATCCAAAATTTTATAGTAAATACTGTGAAATATCAAGTCACCTGTTGACTTATGGTGACTCCTTGAATTTCAAAGGGTTTTCTTAGGCAAGGAAAACTCTCAGGTGGTGTTGCCATTTCCTTCTTCTGAAATGTAGCCTACAGCACCTTGTAGTCATTGGTGGTCTCCCATCCAAGTATTAACCAGGCCTGACCCTGCTTAGCTTCCAATATCAGATGGCATCTGGTCCCTTTAGGGCAGAGCTTTTCAAACTTTTCATGTTAGTGACACACTTTTTAGACATGCATTATTTCGTGACACAGTAAGTAATTCAACAAGTGGAGGCAGCCCCTCCACCCGAGCCTGCCCTGCTGCTGCCCTCACCAGGGTCTTCCTCAGCCCGGGGTGGCAGCAGCGGTGGCAGCAGGGGCAGGCCCTTCATCTGGGCCTGGCCTGCAGTGGCAGTGACAGAGATAGCCCCTCTACCTGTTATCTTTGTGCAACACACCTACACACTGCAGCCAACACACTAACATGTCGCAACTCACAGTTTGGAAAGCTCCACTTTAGGGTATTCAGGATGTTTACACTAGATGCAACTAAAAATTAATAGCTTTACAAATTATACAGGAAAATTGGGGTAAATTGTTAGGAAAACTACTCTCATATCTGTAACTGTGATCTGTGGTCTGTGGTGATATGAGAAAGAACCCCTAGAATAAACTGCAACTTACTGTGAAAATGCATGCATATACGCTATACACGATGAATGCTCAAGTGGTAATTTTGATCATAATGAATCTTTGTTATGATTTTCTTTCAGATCTCCTGAAAATGCAGTGATAGGAAGGCATCCATATATATTATACACGTAAATTGTTGCTATGGGCCTTCAAGTCATTTCTGACTTATGGAAATCCTAAGGAAACCCTATCACAGGTTTTTTGTTTTTGTTCTGTTGTTTTTGTCAAGATATGTTCAGAGGGGGGTTGTCTTTGTCTTCCTCTGAGGCTAAGAGAGTTTGACTTGCCCAAGGTCATCCAATGGGTTTCCATGACCAAGCAGGGACTCAAACCCTGGTCTTCCAGTGTCCTACACTCAAATTGCTACACCACACGGGCTGTCATCTTAAATACATACAAATTTTACATTATAGTATTGGATTATGGAGGTCTGTGTGTCAGTACAACACAAACAACGTACTCTTTCATTTATAAATTCCAATTCATTTCTGTCTCTCAGGATGCATATATACAAACGTTCATGTGGGCAAGTTTTTTCCATTTATTTAATCAGATTATCTGTGGTGAAAATACACCATTTATGCAAGAAAAAGAAGCACAATGCACATTTCTATTTCAAAATATGTTATCGAGCCGAGATAATTTAAATGAAAGATATTGTTAGAAGTGCTCAAACCATTTGAAGAAAATAAGCACATTTAAAACCAAGGTTATTTGTCATTGGTTACTTGTCTGCTTCTCAGCAAGAAATTGATGTAAACTTCATAACTACAGTACATTAGGATTTAGTTCAGAATAACTATGATTGTGACTTGTTTTAAAAGCACTTTGGTATGAGTCCATATGATAATTAGACCACTGGTGCTTATACATTATGGTTGCACAGCAGGACCAGCCCTGGGTGAACCTGTTTGTAAATATACTCATAATGTTTGTGCTTCAAGGTTCAAATCCAGTAATTTTCTTAATAATGTCTTTGATGCAAGTTTGGGACAAATTATTTTTTTTCTATGCCTCAGTATACATAAGTTCCTCTCTGCTTTTAAATGCAGTTGAGCACAAACTTGGTAGACTCCTATTCAATGGATGTTGCTTCTGTCTTGTAGACTCCCTTTCTTTTTAAATAACAATAGACTAATTTCAGAAAATGTTGGTAAGAAAAACTCTGTGGAGTTGCCCTTTAAGACTGTTTGAAAATGATGAAAGGAAATTTGGCCTTGCATTCACCCTCCCGTTCAGCTACCACAGTCTATCTGTCTACTTTCACAATTTTGTAGGTAAATATCCCAGCACTGAATAATAATGCAATACTTCTCTTTTGTATTTACCTACAAAATTGTGAAATGAGATGAAGATATCTGGGCTGCCATAATTGTTCTAGAGCATAACTGGTTTTTTTTTTCACTTGCACACCTCTTGGTAGCCCGTGTCCATAAATTTTTACCTCTTATATTAGTAAAATGTTTGTGATTAATATAGTTTTTTTATTATTTCAAGTGTATGTTGTATATGTTGTAAGTGTAAATAAATAGCACAATTATGCAATAAAAAGCAATGGAATAATAAGGTGAACAGACTGTGCATATATATTTACATTTAACCACCAAGAGATAAAATGAATTCAAGAAAATACATGATAGATTACATTTAAAAAAACTATATTACATTAATTGTTACTGCTGTTTTGCATCAAAATGTTAGAAGGATCCTGAGAAATTATTGGCGATTGGTCGCTATCCATATTACATTTCCCCTTTTTTCTGTGTTATTTCTCAACCACTGATGCATATCTGATAATACACAAATTGAAAGACCTGGAAGAACACGCTCATTGAACACTGCTCACAGGACTGACTGAGGTGCCCATTGCTAGTAGTTCAGCTCTCCATTTTCTTAATGTGCTCTGTCATGAAACCAGGTAACATGGCAGCTCCCATTTGCTGATCCTCTTGTATCTTCCTAGCTGGAGCTGCCCCATCTTAGATCCCTTGAGGGAGGCTAACCAGCTATGCCCATCCCTTTCCCAACCTGGATAAGAGCACTAATTGAGGCCAGTGAAGGATGAAAGATACAGCTGATAACTTATCATTCATGCAGAAAGATAACTTATCATTCTACCACAAGCCCCTCTCCCCAACTTTCTGTCCCCTCCAACTGCTTCCTCCCAGGAAAGTTCGAATGGGAGGTAAGGGTGTCACCAACCAGCTCCATCCACACTACACTTAAAGAAAACAAATATCTGAAGACAACAAAAACCAGACATGGACCAAGCCTTTGACCTTGTCTCCCTCACCTTTGGTGACCTCATTCCTCCAGAGATGACCACCGTCATCATGATCACTACTCATGCCCTTATGCTTTTTTCTCTTGCTCACTCTCTCACACACACTTACCAGCATCATTTTGACCCCAAACCATATTGAGGAGGGTTGTACAGGGCCAAGGAAGAGACCAATGGCTGGGTCCTGGAGAGGTGGAGATGTGCCTTGCATCCCTGGGAACCTGTGGCAAGAAGCTGCACTGCTTTCTAATCAGGTTCCCTTCACTCGAACTTGAACTCCTACTACAACAAAATAAATACGATTTGATAGGCTCACTGAGACCTGGTGGGATGAGTCTCATGATTGGAACGTAGGAATAGAGGGGTATAGTCTATTTTGTAGAAATAGACCAAACAAGAAAGGAGGAGGAGTAGCCTTGGATGTCAAGGGTGTTTTCACTTGTGAAGAGATCCATGACTTAAACCCAGAAAGGCAAGTCAAGAGCATCTGGGTAAGAATTAAGGGAGTGAGAAACAATAGGGATATTGTGGTGGGGGTTTACTACAGACGTCCAACCCAGATTGAGGACTTTGATGACGTCTTCCTCAACCAAATGACTGCACATTCAAAAAGGAGAGATACAGTAATAATAGGAGATTTCAATTACCCGGATATATGTTGGCAGTCAAACTCTGCCAAGACAGCAAGGTCCAGCAAGTTTCTTGCTTGTCTTGCAGACAATCTCATGGTCCAAAAGGTCAAAGAGGTGACAAGGGGATCAAATATTCTAGATCTGATCCTGACCAACAGGGATGACCTTGTTAATGAGGTAGAAGTGGTTGGATCTTTAGAGGGGAGTGACCATGCCCTATTGGAATTTGGCATTCAGTGGGAAGGAGAAGATAAGTGTAGCCAGACACTCATCTTAGATTTTAAAAAAGCAGACTTCTGTAAACTTAATGAGCTTCTGGCTGAAGTTCAGTGGTCAAGAATAGTGAAAGAGAAAGGAGTTCAGGAGGCATGGGAGTTCCTTAAAAGGGAACAGTCTAAAACTGTGCCAATAAGGAGAAAAAATGGAGGGCATCTGAAGAAACCAGAATTGTTGACTAAAGAACTCTCAGTTGAGCTAAGTGTTAAGAGAAACATGTACAGGAAATGGAAGAAGGGGGAAACCACCAAAGAAGAATTTAAGCAAGTAGCCCGGAGATATAGGGAGAAGGTCAGAAAGGCTAAAGCACAGAACAAACTTAGGCTGGCCAGAGATATTAAAAACAATAAAAAGGGCTTTTTAAAATATGTCTGCAGCAAAAGGAAAAAGAAGACGACGATAGGGTTGCTGCTCAGAGAAGATGGCGAATTATTAACAGGAGGAAGAGAAAAGGTAGAACTACTTAACACCTTCTTTGCCTCAGTTTTTTTCCCAGAAGGATACAAGCACTGGCGGTTGAGGAGCAGGTGAGGAAGCAGGGGAAATGAGGCACATAATAGGTAGAGAGGGGGTACAGGAATATCTGGCGACACTGGATGAATTCAAGTTTCCAGGGCCAGATGAATTGCATCCTAGGATATTAAAAGAACTGGTAGAGGTCATTTCAGAACCGCTTGCTATAATCTTTGAGAAATCTTGGAGGACAGGAGAAGTTCCAGCAGACTGGAGGAGGGCAAATGTTGTCCCCATCTTCAAGAAGGCAAAAAAAGAAGATCCAAATAATTATTGCCCATTCAGCCTGACATCAGTACCCGGAAAGATCCTGGAGCAGATCATTAAGCAGTCAGTTTCTAATCACTTAGAAAGCAATGCGGTAATCATGAGAAGTCAACATGGATTTCTCAAAAATAAATCATACCAGACTAATCTTATCCCTTTTTCTGATAGAGTTGCTAGCTTGATAGATGAAGGGAATGCTGTGGATGTAGCATATCTCAATTTCATTAAGGCCTTTGACAAAGTTCCCTATGACATTCTTGCAAAGAAGCTAGTAAAATATGGGCTGGACAGGGCTACTGTCAGGTGGATCTGTAACTGGTTGACTGACTGTTCCCAAAGGGTGCTCACCAATGGCTGCTTTTCATCCTGGAGAGAAGTGACTAGTGGGGGCCACAGGGTTCTGTCCTGGGCTCAGTGCTGTTCAATATCTTCATCAACAACTTGGATGAAGGAATAGAGGGCATGTTCATCAAATTTGCAGATGACACCAAATTGGGAGGGGTTGCTAATATGCCAGAGGACAGGATCAAAATTCAAATTCACCTGGACAGATTAGAGAGCTGGGACAAGGCTAACAAAATGAAATTCAACAGAGAGAAGTGTAAGGCCCTACATTTAGGTAGAAAAAATGGAATACAGAAATATAGGATTGGGGACACGTGGCTGGATAGCAGTATGTGTGAAAGGGATCTAAGAGTCTTAATAGACCACAAGCTGAACAAGAGTCAGCAGCGTGATGCGGCAGCCAAGAAGGCCATTCTCGGTTGCATCAATAGGAGTATGGTGTCTAGATCGAGAGAAGTACTGGTACCACTCTACTCTGCTTTGGTTAGACCTCATCTTGAATACTGTGTCCAGCTCTGGGCACCCCAATTCAAGAAGGACATGGTCAAGTTGGAGCAAGTCCAGAGGAGGGCGACCAAAATGGTAAGGGGCCTGGAAGCCAAGCCCTATGAAGATAGACTTAGAGAGCTGGGTATGTTTAGTCTGCAGAAGAGAAGGTTAAGAGGGAACATGATAGTCATGTTTAAATATTTTAAGAGATGCCATGTAGAGGAGGGAGTGGGCTTGTTTTCTGCTGCTCCAGAGACCAGGACAAGGAGCAATGGATTCAAGCTGGAGGAAAGGAGATTCCACCGGAACCTCAGGAAGAACTTCCTGATGGTCAGGGCTGTCCGGCAGTGGAATATGCTGCCTTGGAGTGGAGTGGAGTCTCCTTCTTTGGAGGTTTTTAAGCAGAGGCTGGATGGCCATCTGTTGGGAGTGCATTGAGGCTGTTCCAGCATGGCAGGGGGTTGGACTGGATGGCCCCTGGGGTCTCTTCCAATTCTACATTTCTATGATACTATGATTCTATGCCCCGTGCTTAGGTTTGAGTGCTGCTCATGCTTGGAGCTTTGTCCCCTCAGGGCATCCATCACCACCCTCCTGCTCTGGTTCCAATCAGATGAAGTGACCACCACCCTTGAGCCTGCCCCAAAACTTCCCCCATTGGCCAAGCAGGGAGGAGCAGCACAACCCTGCCCAAGTCCTGACCACAAAGTGGGCTGGCTTAAGCTCTGGAGAGGCAAGTGGCTCCTTCATGCATCCATGTCCATCCACTCTTATGAAGAAAAGGAGAACTAGAGCCTTTTCCTGCCATTATTCATTTTTTCTCTGCATCCCCCAAATGTCCTGGTGCATCCCTCTCGGGCTACACGCATCCTAGGCTGGGAAACACAGTTTTAGAGCACAACTAATTTTCTTTTATGCACTTAAAAAAAAAATCCCAGGATCAATCAGGGAGAATGGTCAATAGCAGAGGAAGGATGGAAAATCTGTCCCCAAGTGGAAGGAAATATTTGCATTAGTATGTAGTTGTGTGTGTGTGTGTGAGGGGAAGAATGTGCATTTACATTAGCAGTAGTATGGTGAGCAGAAGTTTTTTTTTTCATTGCCCCTTTCATTATCTGTGATTGGGATGAGTGCCATACCTGCTTTGTAGCTAGAGTTCAGTCCCTTAAACAGCTCCTTTGGAATTAAGTCTAAGGCCATTTCTGCATGAGGGAATTAAAACGGCCCAGTGTGTCCTCTCATGGAGGTCATCTGCACCTTGGAGCGGACTAGGTCTGGACTACTTACCTGAGATACGCACCTCAGTCTGCTCTGAAACAACTGGTCCTCCAGCGTGCTTTTTAAAGAATGGTGGAAAACTGTTCTTTAATTTTTCGGAGTGTGCCATTGCATTCCTGCTCCCTTGTGCAGATTCGCAGGCTTGCACCAATGCGAGCCTGCGATCTGCAGGGGGCGGGTTTTAGGTGTGGCGAGCTTCAGCTGTTGGTCGGGACCCACGAACAACCGGAAGCCACCATTTTGGAAGCCAGAGCAGTGCAGATCTAAGACCGTGCACTGTTCTGATTCACCCTGGACGAGATGGAGGAGCCCTGTGGAAGGGGTTAAGGGTGTTGGTCCATGCCCAGAAGATCTGGTAAGTAACGGCACGAAGCGATTCCCTCACCTCATGTGGAAATGGTCTAAAACTGAGACTGAAATCACTGGCATCAGACTTACCAGCTGCCAGTGGTCCCATGAACAAGAAAGAGGGGCACTGATGGCTCCTGTGTCAATGGGGGAAGGAGCCCACTGTAGGTTTTAGTTAGGACCAAAACCATGAGTGGATTCATATTTCCACTGACCCTGGAATTTGCTAGCCACTGTTAATGGAGAACTGCCAAGTAACTAGAAAATGTAGGAGCAATTCCACCAGGCTGAGTGTTAACCATCACTTTTCAGATACAGAAGATTGCTCCATGTCAAGTACCTTTCTGGGGTCAATAAATAGTGGATGCCGGTAATCCACTACACTGGCTTGCATACTTTGCTTTACCACATGGAAAAGGAAGAGGATGCTGTTGCCATTCACTGCACTCCATCTAAGTTAAATGCACAATCGTTCTCTTTGAACTACTGCAAATATTTTAACCCCACCCACTGAGCCACAATTAGCAAAATATCCTACCCCAATTTGCTATCTGTGAATGGGATGGTAATTTGAAGGAGGGGCCATTTCTCCCCATCCCTAATTTGAATACATACGCTTGAGATCACACTGAGATCATGCTGAAAATACACTGGTAAAGTAAATGAAATCTAAAAACCTGACTTATTAATTGAATGCTTAGCATTATGTAGCACAAGCAAACAATTCCAAAAGAAAGAAAAGAAAGTCTGAATTATGCCTCTGTTGCAGAGTGCACTTGCTAAATATGTTTTCTATAATGAGCTGAAAGAGGAGGAGAAAGTGTTCATTATTATTTCAGTTAAAGACAAACAGCTGGAAGTTAGATGAATTGCTAGCAATTTACTTTCTGGCATAGCCTACATTCACAAATATTAAATTGGCAGCAGAAACTAATGTGTAACAAAAAAGAATGGAGTTTGATTCCATGAAAAAAAAGTCATATCAGTCCATCAATACTGTTTGAAATATTTCTGCAAAGTTCTGCCCAGAGAGATGGTGAGACAGTGAAACATAATTTTATAAATTCCCTCATATTATATTTATATATATTATATTATATTTTATATTTTATATATATATATATATATATATATATATAAAATAGTTATAATTTCCCTCATAACATAATATGGTAAAAACATAATTTTATAATTTCCCTCATAACTAGGGAAAGAAATCTATCTATCTAAATCTTGCTTCTTCCTACAGCCCAAATCCCACTGAAAGTCAGTTTTTCTCTGTATTGTGTAATATATGAATACGTCTGAACCAAAACTTAGAATAGATAAGAGGAATCCTGTTCTATAGAACACTTTTTACTGTTATCACTGGTAACACATTTAACAGAGTGGTAACAATTCAATGTCAAGTGCCTTCCTTATTATTAGTATATGGATCTACCACTCATCCTCAAACCTATTATTTTTTAAAAAACTGGTTTTTTTTAAATTAAAACCAGATATCATATCCAACCATTTCTATAAATATTTTCACAAGACATATATTTAAATAAGGATTAAGATATCGTCAGTTGATTATCCTTTGGTGTATAGGTTAACACCTTTTGCTTTACTTAACCAATATCCCTTTCTTTTCTATTTATTCTTTTTAACACCTGCATAAAACATTGTTTGCCATAAAGACCTTATTACTGCATCTTACATATAACAAGATGAATTGTCCAACATTTTTGTTTTTCTAACATGTAAGGGACAATAAGGAATCAGTGCTTATTTATTTACTAACAAGATTCCATTTTATAATTTGAAAGCAATCTGAATTCTAATTTAAATGGCAGTTGTAGTTATGCTTCTTTGGTAGAAAAATTCTCAGTGTATAAGTATTCAAGGGCAATATTTTCCATGAAGAGAAATCAGTTTACCTCCTGCTAGTTTCCTGAAATATTGGTTTCTTAAATTCTTCAGAACACTCACTTAGCTTATCTAGTATTTGATGAAATGTTATTATTTGTGGAAGCTTTGCCTTAATTCTCAGGCATGGTTTTCCTTAATAACTATATACATGGAATGAAAGTTAGGAACACTGCTGTTTATTCCATAAGGAGGGCTCTGAAAAGATTCACCTTCCACCATGGTTCCTTCTAAGCTATGGGAGGAAAACAGAGCTGAATGAAAGATAGGATCTGCTCTTTTTCATCCTTTTTTTTTTTAAACAACTGTCTTAATTACTGATCTTTTAATTTCATGCGGGATATAAAGCTGAGATCCTACAGTAGCAAACGGCTCATGAAACAAACCATTAGGTGAGTGGTCTGACGCTCTCTGTGAAGGTGACAGCACCACTGACAACAGGACTTTGAGGCACTCTCTAAACCTTTGAATGCCTCACTTTAGCAGTGGTTTTTGGACCAAGACACTCTCTAGTCTTGTAATGCCTTTTCGTAGCTGTTTAAAGCCTCACTTTGGTGGTAGTTCTTGGAACGTGACCAGGGTGGCTGAGACAATCACATATCCCATATATCAGACAGCTGATATGGATACAGAATGCTTTTTGAAAGCACAGAGATTCTGGACCATTCTGACAGCTACTATGTCAGACTACACAGAGAGGTCATTAAAATCCGTAAACACATGGACAATTTCAACAGGAAAGAAACTTGGAAAGTAAACAAGATTTGGCTACCAGTACCGAAGAACACTAAAAGCAAGACTCAAAAATATGCCAATGAACCCCACCCAGATTCTGGAGGTCCCTCTACAGGGAACAATACAACGGGTTGCTAATGCACTTAATGCACTGTTATGCATATCCCCTGACTAACAATACACTCTGGGGGATGTCCCATTTACAACAGGACATCACACAGGCCAACTGTAACACATGCCAATTGCTCCTTCCCACCTGGGGACTACACAAGTATGTATACTCTGTCTCACTTCCATGCCACCAGATCCTCTGAAGATGCCAGCCACAGATGCAGGCGAAATGTCAGGAGAAAATACTAATAGAACACGGCCTCAAAGCCCAGAAAACCCACAACAACCTATCAGACAGCTGTTTAAGCACAATGGTTTTAAGTGCACCTACTCACCTCCCACTTGCCAAAGCAAGCAATTTAAGAGATGGAAGAGATGGGCTTCTCAAAGTCAGCTGATTCCTTTCCCCATTGCCCCGCCACAGACTCCTCCCTCCCCTCCTCCCCTCCCCCTCCCCCCTCCTCCTCCTCCTCCTCCTCTCTTTCTCCTTCTCCTTTTATTGCTACAGCCACCAAGCACTATTTGCTGTTATCTTCCTCTGTCTTTGGCACAACTATGTTCATAGGAGAATAGGGATTCAGCCAGGGTTCTGCAGATAGTTTTCTAATGTCTGTATTTCACAAATTATGTGCATCAAAAGAAAAGGATAGGGTCACTTTTCATAACTTTCACTTAATTTTGCAATCAAGTTTCTTTAGGACCTGAAGTCTAGGTGGCTTGAGAAATAGATAGGCATATTCCTGACACAGCAGTTACCAAAAGAACATTTTCAGAACTATTTTGTTTCAATATCTCTGTGTCAGAAAGTCAAATGCCTACCATACAAGTCTCCAAAAATCTTTAATCATGAACCAATTTCATTGGCTATATAAGGGTTCAGAATCAAATCACATGAGACACTGAATTACAACTTGCAGCTCTTAACTGCAGGAGCATGATGTGAAGCATGATCACGCAGAGGTGCATCCCACTGAGATCAAGGGACCTAATTCCCTACTCTGTGCTTAGCACTGTTGCCAGAGAAAATCTAGAGTCAAAATGCTATATCATGAGGGCTACTTATGTCTTAAAAATTTAGGTAGGTCTTCTTAGTGGTCGTGTCATATGTTTAAAACAAATTTAAACATTTTTTAAGTACTGACATTAAAGACTAATACCATTTTGTGTGCTGGAACTCACTTCATTGGATCTAATACAACAGTACATTTCTTTGCAGAGACAAAACCCCTTCTTGGTTTTGCTATATTAGATCAACACGAGTATGTTAGTAGTGCTTAATTTAGCATTTGTTTTCATCTATTATTTTCTTTTGTCTTCACTGCAAGATCCTCCAGTGGTGGAAATTAATTGAATAATAATTAAATCTATCTTGATTCAGTTGGCTCAACAGATACATATTTCACAAATCCAAGAGATGTGAGTACAATTTTGTCTTTTGCTAGTGAAATGTAAAGTTCTGCTACTTTGTATCTTTCTCATCACCTAGCGCACAACCCAGGGGTTTGTGTCCCCTGCTGCTCACTTAAATCTGGCAAATAGCAAGATCTGCTTTCTCAGAAGAATGCCATAGATTCAATCCATCAGCAGGAAGTCCTCCTCAAATAGCAAAGCCGAAGACACAAGAGATATAATGAATCCTAGCTTACAAAACATTGACATAGAGGACTCAGAATGTGGTACTGAAGGAAAGAATAGAGTAAATGGATAAGAATCTGTCAGCAGGTGATGAGACAATGCTATAATATTTCCTGCAACCTGCTGGTTTGGTGGCAGGACTACTACAGCATGTGTTGCTAGCAAGTACTACAGTTAAACAGGAGGATGTAACATCTAAGCCCTGTGTTCTTGTTACAGATACTGTTTTTGATGGAATACTTTTAAAGAAATAACAAGCAAAGGATACTAGCAGTAGAGTTAACCTTGAGTCATTATAATTCAGAGTCAAACTACATATTATTTCAGTAATGTAGCTAGAAGGTATTTTTTTTCACCTTCCCTATTCCAAGGTAAGCAAGGTAGACACTGAAGCCATGAATTTAATTCATATCTGTGGTCCTGCATCTGCAATTTGAATTGCCAAAAAGGGATCAGTTCAAATGGACGGATCCTTTTTGGCAACACAAGTTGTAACAGAGAGCCTATGATCTGAATCAGAACTGTAGTGGAGGAAAAGCCTCTCAAAGCCCCATGTGAGGATTCCAATCTGGATCAGAGTTTCTTTCCTTCCCTTTGAATATGAAAGGGAAAAAAAGCAGACATCAATGTTACATATGGGTTCCTCAACCTATCTGCAGTATGTTCACTGAAATTGTTTTCCCCTCAGTGCTTTAGCCCTGATTAGACAGTTGTCTAAGGTGGTGGGCTGGTGGGAGCAGCAAATTTGCCGCTTGCCTTTCTCCTGTTGGAAGAACCCAACTGCTGCTGATCTGCAGAGCTCTGCAGGGACTACAGCTGTCAGCTGAGTCCATCTTTTCTTTTTTACAGGTGGGACATGCTGCCAGGACATTTAGCACCCTATCAGTGACAGCATCTCCTTCTCTTTTTCAGTGGGCAACCAAGAGCAGAGGTGTTATTTTCCCTTTTTGGCAGGCTTTCAGGTGACCATGAGGATAGCAGTGCTGTGTGTTCTATCTTCCTGGAGGGGTGTGGGTGCTTGTCATCCTTCTCAATCACTGATTGGGTGGAAGACATGGATGCTAGCACCATCACCTCTTTCGCCTCTTCTTAAATGGGATTGGTATGGGAAAAATAAGTGTTACTGCATTCTGCTTAAGAGTGTGTGAGCTGCTATCAGTGTGGTGCCATGTGTGGATGTGTACGAAAGGGTTTGTATTTTGTTTGTTGCTTCTAGTGGAAGGAGAGCTTGAGGTGGCCCATCCCAAACCATTGATATAAACACTATTGGCAGGACTGTTATGGCACAGAACTTAGTTGTGACCCCACCAGTGGAGCAGTACATCTACTTCATCCTTGGAAGGCCTTTAGCAGGTGCTATTTCCACAAATATGTGTGTGTTCCACAAACCATTATTAAATTGATTGTAAATAACTTTTACCTGAAGGCACAAAACAACAAATCAGTGGGATAGGAAAAACTGTGCATCTTCTCAGCTCTAATATGTGCCATGGTTAGGTTACCACTTTTGGGGATAGGCAGTCCTACCTTCATGACATGTTCCCAGTGTATCAGGTATCATGTACTGAGAGCACCACAGTTCCATACAGCTAGTTAGATTTCTATGTATGAAAACTTAACACTCACAAAACCCTCATTTTGCTATGCTATGCTGAATGTTTCATTAGCCATCTGGACTTCCTGGCATGATTTTCACTTTCTACTAGTTATCATAGCCAATGGAATGGGGGAAGAATTTGAGCCATATAACACTGAACATAATGAGGATTAATTTGGGATGCACATTCAGTCCCAGGTATCCAAATGTAAGATGTGAGATTAGGCTGTTTGACAGACTACAATCTCCTTTACAAGTCTTTCTAGATACTAAAGATTTTAGGAAGGCCTTCTCTTGATTCCATCCAGAGTTTGCAGAAGTAACTTTTTTTGTCTACAGCTTCCAAGTCAGTGCTAGTCAGCCCAACAATGCTAGCTAAGAGATTCTGGGAGCTGTACTCCAAATAGCTAACTTGGTGGCCATTTCAGACCTTGAATTCCCAACATGCAAGATTATGTGGCTTTGTCTATGTTATGCTGACACTGAGAGACAACTATAATTTTTATTTAGGAAGGTCTTTGGCCTGTAGGCTAGAAGATTTTTTTTTTAATGATTAGGTACTATTTCTTCGATTTATGCATTGTAATTATGTTTTAACTGATTGTTTTAATAATTAATTAAGTAACTAGCTTTTAAGCTTGCATTTGATTGTTGCTGACTGTCCTGAATGCCATTTCAGGATATAAATTTAATAAATAATAAAAAAATAATCTGCATTGCATTTTATAGTGTTCACTTCCACAATATGATATGCATTCGTCCCTCCTATTTTCCATTCTGCTGTAAGGGATCAGTTAAATATGTCTGGGCAGAGGCAAAGCACTGTTATATAACTGCATCCCAAATGGGGTTTCCTCTTTCCTCAGTAACCATCCCACTGTTAAAATCTTTACACTTTTTAAAAACCAAGACTGCAACATTCACTGCAAAGAGAAGTGCCTTTCATAGGAGGCTAAAGGATTGCCATAAAATACCTCCTGCTTCAGCTCAGCATTAGTTTAAACAATGCTTCTTCTCATTGCAAGATTACTTATTTATCAAAGCACATGCCAACCAACTGTGTCACAAATGAGAACTCAAAGATCTATAAGTAAAACATCTAGAAGGAGATAATTGCATTGTTTTGTTGAGATAGAAACCATGATGGCAGAAGAGAGAATTTATTTCTTATTGACAATCTAATTATCTACATCCCCCTTTAAAATGCAACTGTTTAACTTAACTGATGTTTCACCCACATACTGTGCCGTAGTTATAAAAATAATCTGTGTCCATAGCACTCTCATTATTCATAGCATTTATATTAATATATTTATTTTTATGTTGTTGTAACAGAGTACACAAATATATTAATATTAAAGTATGCAACACTTTAAATTTATATTGCATGCTACTTTCTTTTCTGTTACAAGAACAAAGTACGGAACTCTCATTGACTGATGCAGACTATGAGTTATAATTTTAAATTTTTCACTTCTCTCACTATGTTTCCTTTTAAGAGGAAGAGACAATCATCAAGATTTTGTGTTCCCACCTTTGGTCTTATTACACCACAAGTATTTGCAAAACACTGAAGGAAGTAAAACGGCCCACTATATTTTCCTGAGTGTACACAGCACAGTGACACAGAAAGCATGCATTCATTTTGAGAAAAATGGTGTATAATAGACAAGGAAAGAGGCTCAATATTTGCAAGCCATATGCAGTTTCAATTTGGGGGCTCACCCACACTTATATCCTTCAAGGATCTCTTTGAGGTCATGATGTCAGCTTTTATCATCATTTAAGTGGTACAAATATATCTGTGAGTATGTATGAAATAAAGCTGGCTATTTCAGTTCTGTCATTTTCCTGGGCCAATACCAAATCTTGTACAGATCACAGCTCTCCCAAGGAAACCTTGAAAGAGGTCAAGTTGACCTTTTTCTTGTCAAAATTATCAAACTCTGCTGCATTTTGTGATTACTCACGGTTTTCTTTAAGATGCTTAGGATATAAATATAATATCTTGACTTAGCTTTCCACAAAACAAACTGTAGGATAATTATAAATTATAAATATGCATGTTCAGACAATAACACTGTGTACACTAAATTTCTCATTGGCTGAATTTAATCTGTGGTTTCTATCTTGGGTGTGCTTTTCTGATAGAGACCAGATGGCATTCTGCCTACATCTCTTGGAAGGAACAGAGCACAAGAGGCATCTCAGTTGCATTTGTAGACAGTTGAGTCAAACAGAGGTAGATCAGGTGGCACCTAATTAACACAGGCTCTTTCCACGTGAGGCTGGTGAATCAGCTCGTGCCATTTCTTACCGGATTTTCTGGGCTCAAAAGAAGGCGGACTTTCCCTCATTTTCTTCCACACAGCTACTGCATATGTTCTATTCTGATTTGGAGGAGTACGAGTCCATGAATCCACACTGCCTCCACTGTGGCCACTCCTGCTACTCTCCTCACCCCGGCCCGTTGGCTGTGATTAGCCTTTTTTTTTGGCATGGTTTAGTACGTCATTGCATACGTGCATGCGTGCGAAAGTCCATACTGACCCCCTAACATGAACCCTCCCCTGACCACCAATTTGCACTGGCACAAATGTACGTGTCCGCACCACTGTGAAAGTATGAATCGGATCAATCTGGAAAATTGGAAAACCGATTTCTTCCGGTTTTCAAATAGTGCGCTTTACCACCAAATGGGGATGCATTTAGTCAGAATTACATGCAAAACAAAGGTAAATAAACTGAACCTAGTCCACTCCAACGTGCAGAAGACCTCTGTGGCAAAACGCATTGGCCCACCTTAATAACTGTGTGCGGAAAGGGCCACAGTCTTAGCTCCTGTTGAGTGTAGTTTCACCAAAATACCCAGTCTAGCCACTCAATCTCAGGTAAAAAAGGCGCATGTGAAAAGTCCTGTGTGAGTAGGAATGCTGCTTCTCAGAAGACACTTATGGCAATTTTACACTCCCTCAGCGGCCAGGGACCATCACAGAGAGCCAGGAATGTACTCAATTATTTTATATTTTAAAACTTTTTTCTGGACTTTCTTAATACTGGACTGCATTGGCATTATCTCTTTCTAAATGGTCATTGTTGCATAGCTGTTATTTCTAGGTAACTCCTAACTGCTAGTTTCTGACAGTTCCAGAAAATTATATTTGCATGATTACTATACGTATTCCAGAACTGATTGCTTTTTGTTTCATATTTGTGAAAATTAAAATGCCATTATTAATAGAGTTTTTTAAAGTATTTTTCCACAGCATGACTGTTGTCAAGAATGACAATATTAAATATTTGTGGGCAGGTGTGGCAGGGCAGTATGGGAACTGTTTGTGTCTCAGTTGCATTTGAATACTTGAATACTTTGCATTTTATTTACCATTTTCATTTATTGTTCATTTTACTGTCTTAGCTTGTGCCTAACATTTCCTCACAATTAAGATAAAACCACCTCCAAACTTATTTATGCTAAGAACGAGAAAGTATATGAAATAATTGGAACCTGTTTTACACACATATTTTTAATGTTTAATATGTTGTAATGTATAACAATTTATATCTGTATGAAAATATCAGCATTTATCATGTATCATATATCAGAATCAGCACTTGAAATTGATATTTAAATATATATGCTGCTGCTCTAAAATACTGGTTTATTTTGAAATACGTTATCTGTAATATGACATTGGAGGCATCATGTATGAGATATTGCACAAAACTGTATATACAAACAAGATCATTACGTATCTGTAAAATGCAAGAGAAATAGCAATTCATTTTGTATAAAAGGAATGCAGATGTTGTATATGTTTCTAAAAGGATTGAAAAAAACTCATCCTCCCCACTTTGTGCTACCAGAGAAATCTAGTATATTTTATCCTGCTACTTGAATTATTTATTAAATATACACATGGAAACAAGAATCATGTTTTAACACTATATGTAAATATGACTCTACCTGCATAGTGTCCCTTCCCTGGCTTGGTCTCATATGTCTTTCACTATGCTATAATTGTCCATTCTGCCTGGCAAAATTGGGGTGGGGGATGATTTCTACTTGCTTATTTTAAAGGATGTTTCATGGTATGGTGCCTTTATTTGATTTCACTATGCACTTTGTCTCATATCATTCATTTTAACTATGCACTTTGTCCTATATAAATGCTTTTTAACTCTAGGAGGAGAGAAAGAAAATGGGATTACTATGGAATAGAAAACATGAGTAAAAACAGCAATGTCTACTGTTTGTACAAATTCTGGATTTGCTTATAACTGACTAGCAGTTACAAAAGGCAGTCAAATGCAAAAGTAGTCTGAGCAACAGACAGTATGCCAGACTGGCTGAGAAAACAAACAGTCTCCACTTGACAGTAACGGATGCTTCACTTGTTACAACAACATGTGAGAGAGGGAGCCACAATCATACTTCTTTTTTTCTTCCACCTCGCACATCAAGAAATGTGTGCCCTCCAGATAAACCTCCTACATCCCATCTTGAGGACAATGTGCAAAGCCTCTATTACACACAGAATTTGTATTTTCTCCATCTTATGTTCTATCCAAAGGAGTGCTAAGTTATAACTACAGGAATATAACAAGGGGTTAAGCAGAAGTTACATCAAGACAGTAAAGGTGTTGCGATGTAAAAGATGGGAAGTCAAAAGGCAGAGAACATATGAAACAATAAGCAAGAATGCTTGATCTAGAGCAGAACTTGAAATGTGTGCATTTTTTTTTAAGTTTAAATAAAGGCTTACTTTAATTACTCAAATCATACCACAGGTTACCATTACCATTGTTATCATCACTGAACTCAAGGCAAGTATTTGCATATAATTTGTTAATGTTAGTCTTGCTATTGTGATTTGAAAAAGACAGAAAAATGTTTCCTGGGCCCTCCAATTGAGTAATGTATATCCTGTTTCCTGAAAAAGCTGAGAAAAAAAAATGCAAAAGACTTTCCTTCTTTGGGTATGGGATGGAATTTGTAGTCCCACACATCAAGAAAGCTGTAACTCTACAGACATAGGCAGATTTCTAGAGTATTTCTAAAGAGTATTCATTCAATAGAACAAATTTTACTGATAACACAAAGGCATACTATTTTTTAAAAGTATTTCTTTTCCAACTTTCAGACTAACATGAGTAGCTAGAACCATTTATGTTGTCAGTGTAACTTCTTTTTCCTCTGTAACTGCTCACTTTCTTTCTTTCTCTTGCCTTTGCAGCCAACTGAAGCATGAGATGGCCAGCCAAGTATCCCATCTCTCCCTCTCTCAGGCTCTTTTTGCACCTTACCTTGTTCACGGTGTCATTGCGTGGAGATCGTGCAAAAAGCCTCTTGAGAGAGAGAATCGCATCCCCTGCGTTTCCTCCCACACCAGCTCTGTGCTGGACAGAAGGAAGCGTGGTAGCTCCTCCCCTCCCTTCTGAAGCGCAGCTGGGTACTTTTCCAGGCTGCGCTGGGGGAAGAAGCGTGAGCATCATGCTTCCTGAGGTTCCACGTGCCAGGTGTCAACGCCAAGGCCTGGCAAGCAGCCTCAAAAGCCAGTTAACAAGTCTCTTGCAAATAAGGCAATAAATCAAAGAGCTTTTGGGGCGAACGGCAAATGAATAGATAAGGCAACAGTAAATAAAAGAGCTTCTGGCAGCAAGGAGACTGTCTGGCTGTTATGTCACAGCCAGGTTCTCAGTGAACAGTCTGAGTTTGTTCAAGCAAGAGAAGTTACCAGGGCCGGTCTGAGACCCAAAGGAGGCGACGTTCCAGCAGGTCGGGCAGCATTCCAGGAGGCAAGGCAGGGATCCAAGATACATGACAACCCCCCCCCCAAAATGGATGGTTGTGAGCCGACAAAGCCCCAAGGCTGAGTGAGTGCTTTTATAGGCAGATCACTCCTCCAGGTGTTATCTCAGCTGGACCCTGATTGCCTGGCGTTTTCTATTTAAATGCTCTGATCTCCTGAGAGCACTCTTTTGCTCCCGATGCTGCTGGTATGTAGGCACCTGCTCTTGAATCTCACTATCTGACTCTTCTGGCTTGGCTGGGTCTGAGGCAGCCCCTGGCTCTGCTGCTGGGACTACTGGGGCCAAGGGCTCTGTGTCTGGGGCAGCCTCTGGGGTGGGCTGTGCTGGTGCAGCAGGCTCCAGGGTCTCTGGCTCAGACTCAGAGCTTGTGTCCTGGAGTTCCAGGGTCCTGACACCAGGTGACTGTGGGAGGGATGCGGGAAGAATGCGCAATCATGCGTCATTTTCAGGAAAAACTAGAAAATGATACAATGTACGATGGCCGCGGGATCGCTATGGGAGTGATGTGTGATCATGAGAATGTCACGTGGAACCATCCTCGTGATTCCACATCGCTCCCATGGCCATTTCGTCTTCAAAGTCGAGTGCAGAAAGGGCCTCAAACTGAGTCAGTGGACACACCAAGTAATGAGTAACAAACCCTCATTCCTGTTATGCTGGATAGTGATAAATGCAGATCTGAAACTGCATGGCACAAGGTGCTGGGGGAGAGAGCCTGCCTCTCCTGGCATCTAGTGGAGGAGAGACCAGTGATGACTATGTCAGATGCAGAGCACTGTGATGCTAGGTATGTGTGTGTGTGGAGTTAGAGAGTTCATAAGCTCTCCCTGCCCTCCTTCGCTCCCTGTTTGGATGATGTTCCACTTGAAGAGGATGACAGAGGAGAGCAAATTGGATGACATTTTCACTTCCCACCTTGTGACTGGAACAGAAAAAGGGCTAGATTAGACACTTTAGTGGATTGCAGTTGAAACTGTGTGATTCAGCTGTGGGTGTCTAGGCCAGGGGTGTATTTGGAGGAACAGATTTTCAGCTGGGGGCTTGCTAACACCTTGTTTTGCCTCCCGTCTGGCTTGCCGGGCCCACTTCAGCCTCACTGTGTCCCAGTGGGCCCAGCTTTCTATCTGGGTCTTGACAGGCCCCCAGATGACCCAGTAGGCCTGCTAAGCTAGGTAGGAACTGCTAGGCCCCTCTGTAGACATGCTAGGCAACACCTTGACATCCTTTTAGTGAAGGAATTGCCTCTAGGTCCTGATTTCTGAGGCGTGGGGAAGAAAAGAATCCATGAAGCTGGTCCCATCATATTCCATGGGTCTGCCTTCCACTAGATGGCCAGACGAAGAATAGTTATTGGGATGCCCTCAGGGCTCAGGTGATTTGCCCAGGGGGAGTCGGAGGAGGAAGTCAAGGGGTGATGTCTGCTTTAGCTGATCCCACACTAGGTTGCTCCCCTGCTTGCTCCATTCCATGTTCAACACAGTTTAAATAGGTTCTGGGTTAAATAAAGTGGCCCTTATTCAACCCAATTATACATCTCTGGTCTTGTTATTCCATGGTTGGCCAGAAACTGTTGCCATAGCTGTTAACGGGGGTACGGGGAAGCATGTTGGAAGGCATCTCTTTATAAACAACTCCTTATTTCCTGATCTGGAGAAAGTACAGAAAGAAAAGCAGTACTATTGGGACAAATGCACTGTATAGTGTTGCTGCATCACAAAAATCTTTCACAATTTTTTTTTGATAATTCCTACTCAGTTCAATAGAGGAAAACACTACTTTCAGATTTGCTTTTAAAGAAGTACATGATAGTGAATTTCTGGTGGGATTTCTTTCTTTCTTTTTTGCTACTGTCATATTATCTGTCCTGTGCCACTACCACATTAAACTATGAATACTTTTTTTAAAACTGCAAAGAAATTCACATTTAAATACACATTTAAATATTTTCACAGTTGGAAATATTTTTAGTTATTTGAGTCAAGAACTATATTGAAACGTTAGTACAAAAAATTATGGATAACTAAGTTAAAAGCATTTGTTCAGGAGCTGTGGAGCAAATTACAAAATACCAGAATTAGCAAAGAATGATTGATTCAGTCTTTATACTCCTCCACTTGGGAGTTTCATTGTGCTAAACATTCATAATGGAATAAGAATTGCTGTCCAGATATAGTGCAGATTTTGTTGCACAGTAGACTATAGTATTAAAATCAGACATCCACACCACGATTTTCAAAAGTGAAAGATAGGAAGTAAGACATTTTACACTAATATCAAGTAATATGTTATATATAAACATCCAATATGTCAAATACAATAAACTATATATAATCGGATACGGTATCCTAAATGAGGAAAATAAAAGGGGCTTGTCAGACACCCTACAGACACCCCATAGAGACATGTTTCTGAGATTGTGGATGCTATCAGACTGAATAAACTCCAACCTCACATATGAAATATATTCCTATGAGTGCACTTGGGACCAGAATATTTCACGCTACTGACATATATAATAAGTGAGAATCAAAGAGCTGGTAGGCATGCCAGATGCATGCCAGCACATTTCTGGGGCCTTCGGATGTTTAAAATGACAATTGCAGTTCATTTGTTAATACTCTAGAGAAGAGCACTTTGCCCTTTGGGGGTGTTGCTCCACAGGCTGCAACAAGTAGAGCTAAAGAACAAGCTTAAAAAGCGGGGTGTACAAATAGAATTCTGAATATGGTTCTTCCAGGTCCTATTAAGTGCTTGAAAAATCTATTTTCACCAAATGGAAAACCCAGATAGAGTCAAGTAGTAGAAGAATGTACATTTGCTCACAATACTCTGCTAAATCAATTTGAACAATTGAACCTCTTCTGTGTACTTTCATATGGACACATTATCGTTATTTTTTTAAAAGAAAAATGATGAATGCCAGACACTTAGTTTTATTCCTCTGCTATCCATTAGTAAAAAGAAAAAAAAAGCCACTCAAGTCCAACAAACCATGATATTTTAGCCGTGTCCTTCATTTTTTTTCTTATAAAAACTGTGTATATCTTCTAAGAT
The DNA here is from genome assembly GCA_948472985.1 of Iguana delicatissima. Taxonomy (NCBI): domain Eukaryota; kingdom Metazoa; phylum Chordata; class Lepidosauria; order Squamata; family Iguanidae; genus Iguana; species Iguana delicatissima. The sequence continues at coordinate 6,028 of CAOKZL010001689.1, read as the reverse complement.
TGCCTTTTTGTGTTTCCTTCATGTTATGCCTCATATTAAGAAGCTTGGTTTCTTTTACCTGGCCAAAGTCAGCAGTTACCTGGGTGTACTTCCCTGTTGCCTTCTTAAAAATAATCCTATACTGTCAGTAGAGCTCCAGTAGATGTCCTACTGCTTCTTCCAAAACAAGCAATGCTCCCTACCTGCAATCCCACCTCCCATCCAACTTAAAAACCTGTTCTGAAGAGCTGGGGGCGGGGGAACAAACCTCTGGAAATGCATGGTTCCTGGATATCTGAACCTATTCCCTCTTCTCTTAGCCACAGAATAAGGGAAGGAATCTTAGGGCAAGAGCAATGTCCTGATAATAAATCATTCCTTCCCACCCTCAATGTATTGTTTGCCTTTGCTGATGAAGTCTGCTTTGGAGAAGCCGCAACAGACTCCAGAATTGTGTTCCTCCCCATCACCACCACTGTGTCTCATTTATTAGACTCTGTGGCTTGTTTTTTATTTGAATGACATGCTCCTAGCAACTGTTATTTATTCCTAATAAATAGGTTTCATGACATCACCAGCCCTGTCTCCTGTGTCATGCCCAGAGGTCTCAGTTTTTCACTATGAATCTCAGGGCCTGGGGTACTCCTAATCTGGCAATTTTATGTGTAACAGGTTTTCAGTTCCACAGAGAAAGCTGCCACGGAAAGGAAGAAGATCTTGATAAATACATGACTGGATACAGAAACAAGCATTAGCCATGGCACAAGAACTTCATCACATAAGAAAAAAAAATCTGCTTCTCTTTCTGTAGTAGTTTACAGATCATCAGGTTTTAAAGAGACCTCTTCATATGGCAATATTAGCTTTTCAATGCAACAAGCTCATCTTGATACAACGTCAGCATGTACATAGTAGCTAGCATGCTAGTTCAAAATGGAGGAAGAAGAAAAATGCAGAGATTGCTAAAGTAGATTGACACAAGAGTTGAACAGCCCCCCCCTCGCTATCTGTATCCTGTTTCGCACTTCCCAAATCTTTCTGTAATAAAACTATTGAGAAAGCATTCTAGTACTCATTCTGGCATATTATGGGCACACAAAAATTGAAACAAAAACAGCAGGAAACTGTATAGCACTTGTCAAGCCATGATAAATGGGGAAAAATAAATTAATTTCAAGCACTGGAGACAGGATTAGAATAAAGAAGAGCACAGAATAAGAACTTCCCATTTGAATTTCACAATCCAGTAAACTGCAGTCATTTAAACGCTTACAACAATAAAATAGAGGGTAATTTCTCATTGTAAAATACGTTATTTCAGTTGGAAAAAAAAAAGACAATAAATATAAATAACTATTGCATTCAGCTCTGATATCCTTACTAATAACCACTAGAGAAGTATTTTCAAGCACAAGAGGTCACAATTGCTAATCTCTACATTGACGTTTAGAGAAATAACATAACATTTTTGAATCTGTACTAGCATTTTGGTTATTTTATTGATCCCATATCAGAACATATCAGAAAGCATTTCAGCAATTCTTTTCCTTTTGGAAATGTGTATTTTGGGACTACAACTCCCAAAACACCCACTCCAGCACAGACACTGGTCGTATGGTCTATAGTTTCAAGTTACAAAAAATTCCCCAAGTAATCATGGAAGGGGGCTTCAGGAGGCTGAGATAGATCTTCTCCACTTAATGTTTCTCCACTCGAAATCATCTCTTTCTAGTCCTAGTCCACAGAAACTTTTTCTATACATTAATTCTCTCTCTCCCTCTCTCTTTCTCTCTTGCTCTGTGACAGAGAATTAACGTACAGAAACTTTTTCATGTAAGATGAGCAGTCAATGAAACACATTCTGCCATTATAACCTGAAAGGGGAGAGAGACAATTGTTTTTACAGCTTATATACAGAAAATGGTTACACGGATTAATCTAAATCTAAATTAATTTAAATTTAATTTAGATTAATCTAAAACTTGGGAGTGTAGAAACTGAGGACAGTTTACTCCAGTTCTGAAGTAAGAAGGCTAAAAAATGCCTTATTTATTGGACTGCAAAGTTTGATGCTTTATCTACATCAGTTTGACAGTTATCACTTGATTTCACATCACTCCTAAATTTTGTGGGGTTATATTTCCCAGCCAATTTATCCATTTGTACTGTCACTTTTGGGAAAAATTTTGTTGTATGAAGTCAGGGAGAAGATTTAGTGTATGGTGTCCCTCGGTAGTAGGAAATGTGCATGGTGTTATTCAGAACACCATTCTTACTATTTTCAACTATTTTTATGTAAAACTCATATATTCCTGAGCATGCTCAGTAGGAATCTTTGTTGGCTATGCAATAAATAAACAAACAAAGAAACATTTAAAAAATGCAGGGGGATGCTTAAAGCCCCTTTCAACTTTACTTTGATTTTACTGGTTGCCAGCTGGATACTGGTGTCAGCTGCCACTTCCCAGCATTTTGGAGTTTGAATGAATATAGAAAGCCCTTAATGGAACAAATAAGACAAAAACTTTTTTTCTCAGTTCCATGACAATATATTTAAGGAATGATGTACATGTGGTAATACATCTGTGTCAGAAACGGCGAGGGAAAAAATATAACGGCTATTTCATACCAAAAGTATATTGTGTCATGAATGAAAACTTGGAAGTATTATGAAGTTAAATGAAATGAAATAAGTTTTCCTTAGAAGTTGTTGTTCTTCTTGGGCCAACAGGTAGCCTCCCCCTTGGCAAGGTCATTACTATTCCATTGCTTTTTATGTAGAAGTTTTCGTTGAAATCAATAAACACTTCTGGTTAAAATCAATGTTGTACCTCTCATCAATGGTATTCTAGCAATAGTTGTTTCACTGTAAATAATTGTAACATCTCTTTTTGTCTTAATCAATACCATATAATATTTTAGCTAATTACATTAATATGTTTATTTTATTTCTAAGCTTTGAAACCATTTCAACCCAAAACTGCTATCTAGATGCAAGGGAATAGTCAACATTATGTTTGTATAAGAACATTACTTTTCCCAAAATACTTTTAAACAGATTGAACATTTCTGTGTTGGGGATGAGAGAACAAAGGCAACAAAGCACTTATTGAGTACATTTTAAATAATAAAAAAAGATTATATAATGAAATCAACATGCCACTCTGGCTTATCAGTTAATGACCTTAAAAGGGAGCCATTAAAGTTCTGAAGAAAAGATAATTTTAAAGTGTTATGACAAGATAGGCCATAACAAGGTAGTCATGGAAGCTTTTAAAAATGTATTCAAATAACTATGGTCACAAATATGAGATATTATCTTTTTAAAACAAGTTACAGCGAACACAAACACTTACTGTTATTTTCCTGTAGCAGAATACATATTCACAAAGCCGGTCTGAAGTTATTGCCTGTTAAAAAGTCACAAAAACATGAATACATTAATTTAAAATACAATAAAGTCTGAATTATTAGCCACAGCTAATAAGAATGTTTTCATGCCCATAAATAAGAAATATAACAACAATAATATCGCCATTTTTGTTTCATTCCATGAATTAAGAACAACAAAAGCAGAGCAACTGGAAATTATGTCTTAATACCAAGTAAGAGCTAAGAAATGCCACTTGGGGAATTTGGACAAATTCAGGTTAATATACAAATGAAGGAGGAGGAACACGGGGAAAAGAATCCTAGGATTAACTCTTTCCACAATTTGAAAGGCAAAACTTGAATGCTTCAGTCTCTTTTCAGTTCATCTTAGTGTATAGTCTTCTGATTTGTAGACTAACTGTTGTGTTTACAATAAATATAATCCTAGCCCAAAAGGGGTTTTAAAGATTTAAAGTTGAGATGTCTGGAGCTGACAAAAATTTCTGAGAAGACCCTCTCCCCTTTTTTTCTTACTCTGTTAGGAAAAGGAAAATTCTACACATTTTTTTTTCTTGATGTAGCACTTATTTGGGACTGGGGATCTGGCTGGCATTTTCCTCCCTTAATAGCTCAGAACAATGCTAAGGATGAGGGATATTGAAGTGAAATGCAAAACAGTGGGCAGGCTGCTACATACTTGCTGCTACTGGGGTTGCTGTCATAAACCTTGGGAGAAAAGACTGAGTTTCTGTTACTATCCAGCCTCCATGAAATTATCTGATAATTTCTCCTTAGCAAAATCACTTTGTTATTGCTCTCCCTAGTACCAAGGTGGAAGATTTTTGTAGACCACTTATTACAACATCAGAAAATAGATATACATCTTAAGAGTACATACTTGCATTTGCTTTGCGGTGAAGTGAATACAACCCTTCAAGACATAGGCCATTTCTGCACTACAACCCCATCCCAGCATGAGGACGTGTTGAAGCCAGTCTGTGACACATGCTATTGCATGACGTTGTGGTCCCACTCCTGTCGCATCTCCAGCTGTTGCAATCATGCAGTATAACCATTGCTGGAAATCTGGTAATAGGCCCCTTTTGCATGACGATCACATTGGCTTGGGGCCATGCAGGAAGGGTGGAAGCGCTATGAAGTGCTTCCTTCTTTAGTGCAGTTCCAGAAGAGGCCAGCTGCACTGCAGAAGCATGTCCCAAATGCTACCCATCCGCTGGCAGCCAGTCAGCGGTGGAGGGCGGTGTTTGGGACACGATCCTATCCTGGCAATGGCACTGCCGGGATGCTGCTGGGAAGTTGCAGGATCCAGATACAGTGTGGAAAGGGCCATAGTTTATGCATGTATCATTTCCTTGCATCCACTCCTCTCTTCAGTCTACCTACCCCACTCCATCCCACCCACTCAAAATAGGATGACAACTGGACAGACCTGCCACAATTTGGGGCTAAACTTTCTTCCTGTTTTTCACTGATGCAATTGATTGTTTGACTGATTGATTTAAACATTTATAATATCTATTCTAAATTATATTTATAGAACACCCTATATCTGCAGATCTTAGTTTGAATTGTGCCTGGAAATAGACTGGCAGCTACTGAAGCTGCTGTAACAAAGGAGTTATATGCACCCTGTAGCCAGTCCCTGTTAACAATACGGCTGTAGCTTTTTTAAGTAGCTGAAGTTTCCAAACATTCTTCAAAGACACCTCCTGTATAACGCATTAATATAATTCAAATGGGAGGTAACTAAGACATCTGTCACTGTGGTCAAGCCAGATGTTGCAAGGAACAAGCACAGTTGGAGTACTAGAGCAAATGCACTCTCAGTCACCACCAAAACCAGACCATCCAAGTTCAAAGTTGATTCCAGGAACACTCCCAAACTATAAATATGTATTTTGAGTAACAAGGTGTACTCATTCAGCACATGTTCAGTCTCAATTCCCTGATCTGCCTTGCAGCTGAACAGGAGCACATCGGTCTTTTCTGGACTAAGTTAAAATTTGTTAATCCTCACCTAGTCTGTAACTGATGAAAGGAACTGTTTTAGGTCCAAAACATCTTCCTTGAATGGAGGTGGAAGGGAAAGACAGAGCTGAATGTCATCTGCATACTAACGGCACCAAAGCCCCAACAACCCTCAGTCAGCAATTTCACATATATATATTGAAAAGCAAGAGGGACAAAAATAGAACCCAGAATGATCTCATAGTTCAATGGCCAAAGAGTTTAACAGGAGTGTCTCAGTACCACCTTCCAGATTGTACCCTCCAAGTAGGAAATGTAGCCACTAGAAAACAGTGCTCCCATATCCCATCCCAGCAAGGCAGGCCAGAAAGACCCCATGGCCAATGATACTGAAAGTTTCTGAGAAGTTAAGCAGAATCAACAGGGACACACTCCCCCTGTCCAGGTTCTGGAACAAGGAACAAGGTGATTAAGGTTGTTGCCATTCTAAAACCAGGCCTGAAGCCAGATTGAAATGGATCAAGATCAGGGTAGGCAACATATTTTGATCCCTTATAAAAAATGGTGGACCCCCCCAAACCCCTGGGGCCTCAAGTCACACTGTGCCCATCCCTGAGCTACATAAATCATCTCATCCATGAGTCCCTGGGGCTGGGAGATCACATCCCAGTGTCCAGTATCTTGCCCA